>CAMPDV010002516.1:0-64953 GCA_946699065.1 Loxodes magnus | reverse complement strand
AGGTAAACTCTATGAATCCTGTGCTATATAATTCTAGATCTATAATAAGCCATTTCCATGCTTTTTACCATGTTTGAAAAATCCACAATAGAACCATTTGTTTTGGCTATCGTATATTATATCCAAACCCATGAGGATTTCTTTATTCATTGACTTATCCTTCAAACTCCAAGCAGTCAATATTTTTATAAACTTGATGTATTTACTCGTTATTGATAGTCATCTAAGTTAATGCTGCTTCTTACATCTGTGATATAATTGTGCTTATAAGAGAGTTTTATATTTATATACTAGGAAATCAATTTGCGAGTACTTAAATATTAGCTAATTTCATCAGTTTCATATCCCTTTATAACTTATGACTTTACCTAATTTGGCTAGATTATGCACTACTTTCTCTATAGTTTATTTAAAGAGGTTAACTATTATACCATTTCCATGCTTTAGTCCATTTTTAAATTCTCCTTCATAATAGATCTCTTCATTCAGCATCTTCCCATTCCTTCAGGTTAATAGAATTCGTTTATTTATCCTACATAAGTTTAATTATGAAATGATACTTGATCTGAAATATAGTACTTAGAATACTATTTGGTGTATAGATCTTGCTATATTAGCTTGATCAAATAAAACCTTTATGACTACTTTTGCTATACTTCTTTAAGTTTTAAAAAAGGAATCCTTTCCTTCTTCCTGAGCTCTTTTAAGTAGTTTAAATTATGCTAGTTCTTTAGATCTCATTGGCTATTAGCATACTATTAACATGGTTGCATTACTTCTCTTTAAGAGTTTTAGTTACTAGTTTCTTGGCCTTAATACTCTAAATCACTAGAACTCTATTAGAAATATACTTCGTTAAGTCTATCTAAACTCTCTAGTCAACTTAGTACTGATTATAATTCTCTTCTTGAAGTCTTTGAAAAGTTGACTAGTTGGATTAAATTCTACTAACCGTGAAGTTACTATCTTAGACTTAGTAAACCTAAAAGCTTCTTCGAAATTCTTTTCGTTTCAATTCTTTAAAATCAAATCTCTAGTGTTCCTCTCATTGAAGTAAATTAAGCAAGAGTACCTATAAATCTTCATAATTCTAATCCTATTGATAATGTCAAAGTCTTTTGTCAATTAAACTTCTTAATTCTTCCTCGCTCCTTTTTATTTAGTTTAGCTAGAGTCGAGAGCAATCTTTAAGTGAAGCTATTTCTAATAAAGTAATACCTAACGAAAAAACGTCAGATTTAAAAAGGTTTATTTATTGCTTCAATACTATTTATGGAGACTGGTACTGATCATATTATTTTATGGCATCTTGATATCTTATAGATAGCAAAGATCTGCCTGATCAAAATGTCCTAGTTTATATGTTTGCTTTTACTGAACTTAGTTAAATTACTACTTTTCTATCCAAATATTTTTAGGCTTTATGCCTTAATGGTATATCCCTATTTCTTGAAGGAAAGCAAGAGCTTCCACCATTTAATTAAAAACATTGAATATTTCTTTTAACCTTAAAAGGTTATTTTTTCTATATAGCTTGCTATAAGTTTCCTGATTCACAATACTGCATTTCCATCCAGTAAGTATGAGTAAGCTTATTAAAGGAATAGTTATAGATTTGGATGCAGTGCTTTTCATATCTCTCTTTATTAGCTTATAGTTTATGGATAACTTATTCTAGCTATTTAGTCTAATCTCCATTTTTTAGGATTTTTATAGCTCTTAATTAACCGTTCCAATTCTTTGCTTATAGTAATATCGCTTTATCATGGTTGTAAATAGCTTTAATTAAGGTGTATCCTGGAAAAGTTGTTTGATAGTTGCTTGTAATTGTGCCATTCAGATCCAAAGAGTTAAAATATACTTGAGGATCTATTTTTAAGTAATGCTCTATAAACTTGCTTTCATAGAAATAATTTTTAGGCTTATCGTAGAATGATATGACTATATTATCTCACTATAGCTAGTTAAGTAGATCGAATAAAATTTAAGGATTGTTTTGTCTAAGTAATAAGGACATTGAATGATCCTCCTTTATTAGTCTAGAATTATCCAGTAAAGAAACTTTTCTTTGTTTATGAAGAACAAAAATTGAGGATTAGCCGTGTGATAGTCCTCTAGACATGCTTCTATTAGCTTATAAAACTCTTCCATTTAACCTTGTTCAAGTAATTCTAATACTTTATGTTTATCAATTTTCGCTTAGTTCTAGTCAATTTAATTGATTACTTACATCAGTGTTGTGAAGTTCTTTAGATTTTAAAAAATTTTGATTCAATAAGTTCTAAAACTCCCTATTATTGAAGCTACTAAGCAAACTATTTTACTTAGCTTTCACTTTTGATATTTTTCCCTACAGTACCTAACAATTTATTAGTTAGGATATTTAGTAAAATGACGCCAATTATTCTCCTATTCTACTTCTTCAAATACTATAAAACTTAAATAATCTTAATTTCTAGGTTTAAAAAGCTGAGAAATAAACAAAGCAACTACGTTGTTATTAATTTAATGCAGTTTCAAATCATTAATTTCATTTTCTTAAATTAGTTCCTCTAACTTTCTACTTCATTTTAGATTATTCAATTTCATACTTACTAGATCTTTAATATATACTAAGCCCAACTTTCGTTACCTGATACTCTTCCAAAAGTTTGCTTTAAGAACTTATTTATTTTCCTATGGATAAAATAAAACTCTTAACTAAGCTATGGTTATTACTCTTTTAACTGCTTATTCTTTCCTTATACAGATAGATTATCTATGATAGTGCTAAATATGATATTGTATAAGCTACTAGTGCTATCATTTGAGTATTTTTATATTGCCTAGTTTATTGATTCTTGAACAATACCTTCGTTTTGCATATACACTTTCAGTCTTTCTACCAATACTTCTTTCTAAGTTTATACTCATTCATCTTCAGAGTAAATTCCTATTCTCTACTAGTCTTCATTATGGTATCAATTTTCTACACAGAGTTGCATATTTGTTAGCATTGAAGCAAGAGAACTTTATTTTATATCTAGTCTTATCAAATTTCTTTACTTTCTATAAGCTTGCCTCTCAAGTATTCAGGATACTCTATCTATTCAACATTCATATCTTCTTAAATAGACATGTAAGCATAAAGCAACTTAGCATCCTATCCATATAACTATAAATAGTTCATATCATTTTAAACTATTATCCTATCCACCCTTTCTATCCTAAAGTTAGTCTATACTTTATCAGTTTCTCTTATAGTTTATACCTTCAAATGGTTGCTATCTTTACTAAAAGATATTACAAGAAATCCCCAAAGCTATATCTCTAAGATACTTTACTAGTTTTAAAAAATTAAGACATTATGTCATATATTATCTCCTTAAGTCTCTAAGTCTTAGTCTTCTAAATGCTACTCCAAGTTTTAGATTTAGTTGCTTTCTAGTTGAAGTATTATTAGTTCCGTATCTTAATTTTATGCTATTTAGTATCTTTATAAAACTTATAGAGCTGTTATGAAATTAATCCCTATCCAGTCTTAGATTATCCAAGCGTATAAAATCTTCGTAAGTTCTATCCCATCCCTTAGAAACGCTATTAGTTATAATTTCTGCTATTCATCTTAGCAGATTTATGATAGCTTTATTACTACTTGCTACCTCTATATTTTAATGAATTCTTAGCAGTTTTCACAATTAGCTTCGTTATGCTTATTCAATACATAAACTGAGTATTATTATCTAGTAGTGCTATCTTATTACTCCAAATACTCTAAAAACTATGTTATTTTTGTCTCTATTGATGTCTATTTTCAATAGCTACTCATAGCTAAATAGTCATTTGTTGAAGCAATCATAAAGCTTTTCTATTATTTGATAGCTTGATAATTTCTCTTCTTATGCCCCTCTATAATCATTTACTTTAGGCTAAGCTTACTTAATTTATTGTTCTCTATAAAATAAATTAAGTTCCTAGGCTTTATCCTAGCAGCATAGTTTAACCATTAACTTACTTTGAGTTTAGATTGAAATTTCCTTTATTTCTAAATCAGTCTCTTACAGCTCTTCCTTTCTTGCTAGTTTGATAAGCTTTTAAAAAATTGTTCTTCTCCTTGCTGAAGAAGGACTCGATATCTAGCTTATTGAAAGAGATTTAGAATAAGACTTATTTATTTCCATATAGATAGGCAATTTATCTATCTTCTCTCCTTGATAATAAACTAACCAACTAACTCTAGATTTAGTCCAGCTACTCTTAATCCTTTTTACTAAAGCATCTATTTAACCTACCTATAGTCAAAACTTTCCTTCTAGTCAATCTTTCCTCACTAATCTAAAACTTACTTCCACTCCATGCCAACCTACTCCTGAAGCACCAGCGAATACAAGATTTGAACTAACCCGAATTTTTTACTTAAGCATACAAACTAACTCTTTTTAAAGCTCTTAAGAAGTCTTCACTTGTTATCATTTCTATATTACTAGTTCTCAGTTTAATTAAACAAAGTTCAATTTATTATTTGACTGAATTTAATTTTAAGTTTATAAAATAAAAACCTTGAGTCTATTATTATTTATCAGAATTCTATTTTCCTACTCTTTTGCTTTCTAATAAATTCTTATCTATATTCAACTGTCTTTCTCTTATACTCTCTTCATTGCTTTGAGTGTTGAGGGCTTAAATGTATTCTATTTCGTTGCTTTTTTTTTATTAATTTTCGTTTGTTTCTAGGTTTGTAGTAGTGAACGTTTAGTCTTCAACAGAGTAGATTGGAGAGTTTTAGGTGTATTGCTAGAAAGATTGTTGATCTACTTCTAATTCTTTATCGATAGGTTAATTGCCAGAGTTTTATTCCTTTAAATCCCTATAACCGTTTGAGTTTCTCATCTAGCTGATTTCCTAGGAAAGTATTAATTTTGAGTACTAAAGCTATTTACTCTCTAAATAGCTAACTACTATCCTTTCACCAAAAAGCTTATCAGTCATATACCCTTCTCCTATCAAAGATCTAGCACCTAATATTCCTTTCTCTTTTGACTGCCTTCATTTTCTTCCAGTCTTAAAGTCTAAGATTCTTATTACTTAGTTATTTAAACTAGCCTTTTTATGAAGCTATCACTTTGATCCATTTTATATTAATAAAAATTACCAAAAGACCATAAATAAAAAACCTAGAGAATGTGAATTAGCATATCTAGTAACATCCACATAGTACTAAAACTAAGTGTATGCATATCTATATCTGCTAGGATAAACTAGGTTACTTAATATAGATAGATAGCAGTAATAACAGATAAGAGTAATGCTAATAAAACTAAATCTACTAAATAGCAAGTTAGAGTCTTTTAATAAAGCTTAAGCATCTTACAATCAGCATCTGATATTTACATATAAAAGCTTATTAAATATTATAGCTTTGCTTCTAATATAGGCCTTGTATAATCATATAGCTATCAAATGGTTTAAATAAATTACTTTAACTAAATTAAAAAGTAATAGGAGTATAAATAAATAGACAGTTAAGTAAAATAAGAATAAATGTAAAAGAGACACTCATACTTTAAATTACTTAGATACAAGGGATTAAAAAATATATCATTACCTTTAGTTAATAGCGTGGAATGGAACTAGATATGTTTGGCCTATCTAAATCATTTAATGTATTAAGTAAGGATAATTTTCCTTAAATTATCATACTAAGCAGATGTTTTATTTATAGGATATTACTAGATAAAAATAACGAAGTATCTTTAATTAGGTTCAATTAAGAATCCTATCAAAATTAAAGTCTCTATATGAGTAGATATATCAAAGCGTTCTTAAATTTGATAGACAAACACTATAAGGATGCTACTAAATGTACTAGTAACTTTATTTCTAGGATACTAGAAAAAATGAATAAATTTAGAGATTCGAATCTTAAATCAATTAGATATACAAAGGCAAGAACAATGCTAGATAGCAATTTTTTTAATTTTACTTAGAACTGTGAAATATATCATTAAACTTAAGCTTGATTCCTTTATGAACTTCTCCCTTATTCAAAGGAAAAGTTTATAGGTTTAAGAAGAGATGAAAACCAATTTTAAAGTAGATAGGATAATTCAGCCATTTAACTTAGTAGTATCTACCTGTTTCTTTATAACTTGAACCTGAAATATCTTCCATTGTTCAGATATTTTTATTAGATAAAGGCATTTTTTTATTCTTGAGCTTATCTTCTGAAGGTTGAATGAAATGAGGAGATGAAAAATAAAATGCAGTACCAAACGTAGAAGTCTACACCTTATATTGCTAGCTGCGTAAATTATCCGTGATTTGTGGAGTATAACGAAAGAAAAGCTCTTGATTTTTAATCTCAGATTTAAGAAAAGAGCTAAAAGACTACAATATCAAAATGCTATTTAGATTTTCTCACAAAGCATTATAGAGTATATTTCGCAATAAATTCCCTAGCTAGACTAACAAACAATCATCATTATTATAGTGTTTATTATACAAAATAGAAAGGTTAAAAAAATAACGAAAAACATCTTACCAAATAAAATTAATGAAGTACTAGTTCCAAGATAAACTAAACATAAAGAGATCTTTACCTGAAAGAAGCAAAATTTTATCTTTTAATTAAACTTACTGTTTCATACTTATCTCTAGCCTTCTCTAAAAGCAGAGGATGATTTAAATAGTAGATAGAAATAATTATATAGTTAGCTTTCTCTAATTAATTAAATATAAGCCATTAGTTTTTAAGTTTAACTAATATTACATTAAATACATAACTAAATATCTATATAAGTAAAAAATTTAAATCCTAAAAAGAACAAAACGGTCTAAAATATAGTTACTTCTATCTTTGATGATTAAGTGTTTTACTATATAATTAAAAGTTTAGAGTCTCATTATGCATTTGCTTTATTTAATTACTTAAGTTATTTTATAAGCTTGCATTGCTAAAAAAGAATGATTTACTCTTCTCATTCTATATTATCACTTAAAAGATAAATCTGGTTATTCATTCTCACTTACTTACTCTGATTAGTTTTTATCAATAGAATATTTAACTATGCTTAAAGATAAATATAACAAGATTAATTACATATCTCTCTTCTATTTTATTATCTTGCATGGTGATTCTTAAGTTATAAGATTAAAGTGCAAAACATAGCTATAAAGCAGCTTTTAGAAAGTATGGATACAAATTTAATTATTAATCGTCAAACTAAAAGTAATTTTCATCTATCTACTCTTTTTTCCTTCTTTGGGGCTTTCTATCTGGTGGATTTAACTTTACAGTATTTTCTTCTTCATATGTATTTAATACTTGTGGGATAATCCCTTTATCAGATCTTTAATTATAGCACTTTTATGCAGTCGCTTTGCTATATATCTTAGCCAGTTATATGATTTTCTTAACTTAAGATAAATATTAATTTTTATTCCTGATCTTTTAGCTGAGACTTGAGCTATATCTTATTATTTTATCTTGTCTAGTTCATGTTTTCATTGTATATAAAATCTAACTTTTAAATTATAGAAACTTACCTATGTTCTGATTTCAGATGGTTAAAATTTATAATTCATATTCCTCTTTAGAAATAATCGAGAATTATTGTGTTAGACTTGAAACGACTCCTCATTACTAAAATCATTCTGATGCTTGTAATTATTTGGATCTTAAGGAAATTAAATATTGCACTCTTAAATCCCTTAGCCTTAGTTAGGTTTTGTCTCTAATACATTCTAGCCAGTGATTTTAAAACTCTTGCTTCTTTTTCCCCTATTTTCCCTATTTTTCTTATATACTTTATCAGATCTTTTATCATTGAAAAGAAACAATAAACTAAGCAAATAAATGAGATGCTATCTTACACTAGCACTATCATTTTCCCAATTATCTTAGCTCTATCAGAATTTATTGTCTCTAAATTTCTTGTTCTTTTGCTACTTACTTAGGCTAAGAAATAGAAATTAAAAAAATTAGAAAGGAAATTCATATCTCTTAGAATATGTAAGCTTTGCTAACCATGGTGTGACTCGAAAGGCTAACATGCAAGTAAAAAAAGCTTAATTGAGTCTAAACTTAACATAGAGTCGTTTAGAGTGAAGAGTTATATCTAAACCCTTTCAAAAAGTAAGTTAACAAGAGCATTTGGATCAAAAATAAAGGTTTAAAACAGCAAAGCCAATTTTTCAGTTTTAAGTTCATCAAATACTTCATTTGATATCACAAAAGTAGTATTTCTGGTTCTAGTTCTCAGGGTTTGTTTTATTCTTAATCTTCAAGAACTTAATAATTACCCAAAACAAGTAAAAGATGACTGATATTTGCAAAACCTAAAATTAAGCTTACTAAGCTTAAGCAGGCTGATATTAAGTTTACAGCAGTTCATGAGTTTTCTAGGCTAAAATTCTTTAGCTTATAAGCAGGAAAGTAACCTATCTTTAAGCTAAATACGAAATAAAGAGTAAAAACCAATCTGTAATGTAAGTACTTGAGTCTAAAATTACTTAATTTTTTGCTTTAAGTGTATTTAAATCGAGTTATAATAACAATTCACATTCAATTAACTACAAGTATTACAATAAAGTTTGCTGAGATGTTTGGTAAGAAAGAATTTTCTCCTCATTTTACTTATTTCAAATAAGCATTTTAGAGTGAATTCAAATAAACATCTTGATTTAGTTATTTTGATGGCTCTTTCAACAAACTCTGATTCACCTGCTAGAAGTATGCTAATAATAATTGCAGACTTTTTCAACATTTATTAACCATTTTATAAAAAAATAGTTTGCTAATATGAATGTAAAGATATTTCCAGTTGATCCACTCGAAGAAAGAAAAGACTAATTGCTGTTGCTGAACCAACTTCCACATTATAGTAGTATCCTACATCTGTGAAATTTTCTTAATAGCTTCTTTTTCTGAAGATGCTATATTAAATATGTTAATAATTCATTACTTATCCTCAACCTTCTATTGATTAGATTATTCTTCTTATGTCATATTTGAATCGCAACTGATGCTTTCAGTTAAAATATACAGAAAGAAGTAGGAGAAGTATAAGCTTTCATCTTTAGAACACTCTGAACAATTATCTATTGTTTAGCTGCAAGAACTACAAGCACCTGACTTTGATTAATCCTATTCTGTCGAAAACCATTGCTCGACACAATTTCCATTAAATAACTTTTAATCTGAGTATAATGTGCATTCAGTTGACTTTGAGCACTAATGCAATTCAAATTAATTACTGAAAAAAAAATAGCATTAATTGTTGTTATCTAGGAAAAAATCCTCTTTAGCACTCAAAGCATTATTTATTTTGCTTTTTACACTTATTACAGTTTTAAAGCTACTAGATACAAAGTAGATTAATTTAGTCATAATCATTATCTTGCTCTATATCACCACACTAAATTTTGCATGTTCTATTAGAAAGTATAAGAGTCCTATTTTGCAGAAAAAAGCCTTTCTATTTACATTTGAAACAATCTTAGTGTATTTCACTGCATAAAAAGCACTCATTTTCTCCTAGTCCGTAGTTAGTAAAGCAATCATCGCATATCACCGTTTCATTAGCCTTATGACATTTCTAACAATTGTCTATCATTAGATTCCAAGACAGGCAAATACTATCTTTGTCTATGTCTTACTCAAACTATGAGAATTAGTCTTTGAATTTATTTTAAGTAAACTTTTTAGTATAGAACAAAGATATTTTAAACATCTTAATTATATTTCTTGCAATTATAAATGTTCGAGAGCATATCTCACATTAATTCATAATTTAAATTGGCGGTTTCAGAATAGTGCTTCGTCTACAATTAGTTACAGGTCACTAGCATGAATGTAGCATCCTGATTACAATGTAAAATTGGATTATCCGATTTACCATTAATAAGGGACTTGACGATTGACAGTTATAGTGATGAAGTTCCCCTGACTGCAGATATCCAAATATCAACTACCTATCCTCGCTCATATCACTTGAAATATTAGTATTAAAGACCGTATATTAGGAGTTATGTCTGAGCAAGATGCAGAACTTTTGATCATAATAGATTCAGCAATTTCAGTCTAATAAATAATCACCTTTTTATAATTAAATTTATTTATAAATTAAAGTTAAAAAAATGAATTTTATTTATATTTCTTTAAAATTTATTGCTTAAAGCTTTTTAAATTTAAAAGTTTAATTAATTTTTTTACATTTATATAATAATTTTTCTACAGTTATAATAGATTTTATTTAGATTTAAATTATATATTTCAATAATTAAAATAAATAAAATATTAAACAATTCTAAATATTTTGAATTGCTTTTAAAGAATAATTTATTAATTAATTTCAACTAAAAAAGTTTTTGGACCGGAAACTTCTTTCCGATTGCACGAACCGACGCTCTCTTTTTATGGAATAACAAGGATATCCTGTTGTGCTCCAGACACAGCTTCTAGGGAGCTCCATCGCTATGAACAGCCAGGCTTCAAGCCCCTACCAAGAGTGGATAATCTCAAAGACAGTAATCCCTTCAGAAAAGGACTCTGACCAGGGACTTCTCAGCGACAGGAAAGGAACTTGTTCCTAGCCATAAAACCAGAAAATGTTGTTACCAAGGTCATTCTCAGCTTCCACCATCTTTTCAATTATTTTAAAGAATAATTAATTTTAAATAGTAACATTTATTAAATTTATAGTCATAAAAAGTTAAAATAAGTAACTTTTTAGTAAATTAAAAAAATCGTATTTACTCTGCTTTTATATTTAATAAGATTTTGGAAACAGACTAAGATTTATAATTTTGGAATAATAAAAGAAAACTGGAAATAATTTATATATAGTAATACAATATGTTTTAGTATGAAATTTTTAATAAAAATTAAAAAACTTTTAAGATTGATTCTTTTAATCCTTCTCTTCAATAGCTTACAACAACTCACTTATTTACCTTTAATATTAAACGCCCTAGTTTGATAACTTTTTATTTACTCATTCAAACACTTAGATTATTCCTCTAACTTATTTTTATAGCCTTATAACTCGAAAATTTTTTACTACAAGATAGTATTTTACTACTATATCAAATTCTCACGCTATATTTCTTACTCTTCTATTACTTTCTAGTAGCGAGATATTTATTCCCTCAAATAACTTAAATATAAATTCCTTATCTCTAATAACTTAATTTAACTTTTAAATTTATTCTTTACTTTCCTTATTTACATTCTACAACTCCTATCATAAATGTTATATAATACTCTAAAAGGATTGTTTCTATACTCTAACTCGCAACTCTTATTCTTAACTAAACTGAACTTCCTTCATCATTCTCTCAAAGACCTAAGCTTCCATATTCATTAAGTTAAGAATAGCTTTATATTAAGAATATTTTTATTCATCCTTTATTTAATTCTCTTAAAGCTATATTTCCAATCTCTCTATCTCAGCCTTCTTTATCTCACGTTACTATATAGAATGCCTATTACATTAACCCGATACTCTCTACTTACTCAAAAGATTATTTTAACTTATTTCGGTACCTATACTATTTACTTTCTCCTACACTCTTATCACCACCTCCTCACATGCTTACTCTAAACTTCTCTTGATTTTATCATAGATCTATACTATATATTTTATATTTATCGCATAATCCTCAAACAACTACTTTTATCATTGACCTAAAACAGAAGAATATTGATTTAACCCTCTCCTTATAGTACTCAAAGTCATTTACATTCGAACTTACATAATAGGAACGATCTCCTCTTATCTACCTCATTGATGATTCTTATGAGAATCCTATTGACATTTTTCACATATTAATGTACTATCATTCATACAATACAAAGCTAGAATCTAATTATGCTCTTAGCATATACCCAAATGGCTTTATTTTGACTCCTCTTTAATATGTGAATCTAACATTTCCAATTATTCAATAGGTCTATCAGTGATGATGTTATGATTATTGCATATGAACTCTTAGTTGAACTCTTCTTCACAAGCTTCACATTAGATGCTTGCATTTTATTTTTGAATAAACTAAAAATTAAAAGAAACTATTTTTTGGCTTAAGAGATACTTAGCCATTAATAAAAAAGATTCTTTTATTAGCTTAAAACTTAATAAACATAAGAATAATTACTACTAAAATTATAAAATAAAATGGAAGAGTTTTCCCCTAAAATATTAGCTACACTATAAATAATATGATTTTACATAGCAAAGGGATAAGATTAATATAATCTTAGGAAAACAAAATTAGTAAGACTTAATATAAGTTTAGTAGAATAGCTAGATAATACCTATACTATCTCTAGTAGATAACTAAATTAATAAGTGTGACAAATATCAAAGAAAAATACCAAATATTTCTAATTCCCATCATTACATAATCTTAACAAAAGTTATAATCACATCAAGACTTCTCGCTTATCAGATGCAAGAAACTGAGAAAGCTGTAGTTAATCGTAACTAAGTTTAGCAAGTTTTCTGAAAAGCTTATCTCTTAGAGTTGACAGAAATTGGTATTTCCTGAATTAGTTGAAAAACCTAGAAGGACTGAAGAACTACATTTAGTGTTTAATACTTGCTATATTGAAATAGAGTCGTAAAAAGAAACGCAAGATAGCATATAAATTTTGGCTTATCTTTAAAAATAGACTTGCAATAGAACCTCTTTAATCATAAGTAATATCCATACTTAGAATAGAGATTAAAATTTTAAGAATGGATAAGACCCACTAACATCAGAAATGTATGAGTAACAGAATAAAAAACAAAAATTTTAAAGGAGTTAGCTAAAAAGAATAAGTGCATAGGGATTATTTTATAGTAAGCATGGAAGGATAGAAACATGCTAATATTGCTTTAAGTAAAATATCAGGTTAATTTCCAGAGAAGTGCAAAATTTTTCATAGTTTCCTACGTATTAGCTAAGATCCATTTTTCAATTATGAAAATCTGCATTTCACATCGTACTTATTGAGGTTAATAAAAGTATTATAATCTTTATAGCTACATGTGTAAAAAAACTTTATCATTATTCTAGCTGAGAAACAGAAAGTAATAAACTTAATAATAGTACGAAATAGCAGTTCTAAAGCAAGAAGAAGTGTTCAATGGAGTAAATGTAATCCATTCGACATTTCTGAAATATTTAAAAGAATTAAAGATATTCAGATAAGTCTAAATCTTAATCAAGAGAGTATTTTAAAGTACTAATAACCAATAAAGTAGAAGTAGCTTTATTAATCAAGAAATCTAAATTGAATAATTTTTTTCATATCTACTTAAGATGAAAAATAGCACTCAATAGGCAGAATTTTAAACAAATGCTTGACAGAAGATCTTTAAAAAACTTAAAATAGATTTGCTGCTTTTTTTATCTTCAGGTGGATATTTAAATAATTGGAAAGATATACTTCTGAAAAACTTATAGAGCAGATAAATTTAAATATATACAACAGTTTCCAATAATGAAAATTAAACTAAAATACAGTAAATGAGTAAAATAACTGAAAATTAGTAAGCTAAAACAACTAGAAGTAAGACAATTAAACCTTGGTATCCTCGGAGAAATAACTAACAAAACGCCTTTTAAATTTGTCTGAAATTAACAAGTCATAAAAGAAGTAAAGGTTAAAAGGGTAATAATAGAAAGGTGAAAAAACTGCCATAAGCAAGTAGAAGCATCTTGAAAATAAATTTTTATCTCACTTCAATTTTTCCCCACTTTCTATCTTCAGATCTGCTCAAAGTCACTAGATAAAATAAAATGATAAATTTAGTCAAGAAAGTAAGAATGATAAAGATACGAACGACAGACAAAACAGTAATCGGAGTAAAGCGAAAAATAGTAAAATAAATTAGATAAAGGATATGAAACCAAGTTACTCAAAAATTTTTATTTAAAAAAATCACAAATCCAGTTTAATTTAGAAATCTATTTAAGCTCTAATTTGCAAGATAATGAATAGCAGAAATACCTAAGTTTTAAAAAGCCAGCTATGATAATTGAATAAAAATAAATTAAAGTAACGTCAAACGAATATAAGAGCTTAGAGAATAAATCAGTTTCTTTATTAACTTGAGAGAAGCATCCTAGAAATTAGGGTTACATAGAAAGAAGATTAGTGTCTTTAAATTAAATTAAATTAAAGTGATAAAGAAGGATCGTCTACTTAAGAGCTTCCTACTTCCCTATCCAACCAATAGGAACTTGACCTCTAGGTCCCCTTCACTGTCAAGTTTTCGGAATGGTTGTTTCTTCATATAACTTGCTTTCTTCTTATAAATTTCTCAATTCATGGTTGGGTAAAATTAGGTTAGGTCATTCCCATATTTTCTATTAAATCTTCTTTCTCTTCCAGCATCGTCTCCATAGGTGGTCTGTTCTCCAAGATTACTGTCTTAGATTAAAAATGGCAACAAAAAGAAATAAATAGTAGGATTTGGCTAAAGAAAACAAAATCAAATTCGAAAAACCTAAATACAAAATTTCTCGTTTATCTATATAAGATAATACCCCAAAAATAAAGCAATAAGGAATTGACAAAGCACTTTGAAAGAAACTTCAGTATCTAGAAAAATATTGAAAGCATATTGACTAAACTACAAAAGTAAATACTTGTATAGTAAGACTAAGAAAAGCTAAAAAATTGAAGAAAAAGACTAAAAAGCAGTTTATTAAGGAAATGAAATTGAGATAATTTTTCGAAGAAAACATGAAATAAAAGTGAAAAGAGCTGTCAAGATCAAAAAGTAATATGTAGTCGAGTTTAAATTAATCTAATTAATAACTTTAAAATTAGTATTTAAAGATGTTTTAGAACTTTTGAGATAGAAATAAAATGACGATTATATAATCATTTTTGAAAGTTCGAAAAAGGAGAATAAACCAGATCGCTCAGAAAAATTAATCAAAGAAGCTTTTAAACTCAAAGATGGTCTTGAATAAAAGTTTTAATAGTTAGCTGAAAAGTAAAGTGACTTCAATAAGCATGATCTCTAAAAGATTACAGATTACTCATCAAACTTATAGAATATAATAAGACCCATTTTATGAACTGACACGTGTATAGACTAGAAGATAATTTTCTCATTTTTTAAAAGCTTAGAAATGAGTTAACCTAATCTTAATAACTATTTTCTTACCAGCAAAGACTTCAAACATATTCCCCTTCAATTACTTCTTCAATCAAGCTGTTAATTTTTTTTGAATCTACCATTTTTTGTTTAAATAGCGAAATATAATTATCAATTTATTAACATCCTTTTCTAATTAGATTTTTACTTATTTCGCCTGCTATTAGAAATGTTTTCTTAGTTTTATTATTCTGTTATATATTAGTAATTTTCTCATTTAATTTGTTACAAACCACATATCGCTTTGGCAGCTTCTTGGACGTATTCTGATCATTTTTCATAGTATACTTCGCTATCTAAATTTTCGAATTCACCAAGGTCTATTTATCGAATCATTCACTGAATCTTTCTTGAACCTTTTATTACTTTAATTTTTGAAAGTTTATCCTTTTAATTTATGGACTTTTTCAATATTTTTCCGCAACTTTTATCTTTATTTAACCTGTCTAATGATCTTCTATGGTCTCTATTGATAGAATTTTTTGTTTATAATTTTAGGCATTATATAATGATCCGTTAAGAAGTATTCTATTTTTTATTTTCCTTTTCCTTATGTTGTGATGAAGGTTTGATCTTGGTTTGGATCTTTGCATTCTAAAAGATAATTTTTCATCAAGTTAAGTAAGTACTAGCCTACATTATTCTGCTCATACGATAAAAATTGGGGAATATGCGCATTAAAATCCCTTAATATTAAAATTTATAATCATTTACTGCTATTATGTATTATTAAAGACTTTCATAAAAGGGTATTAATTAATCAGAGTTTGGATGTTGTAGTGCTATATACGTTTATCAATGCTAGCCGATCATCAAGTGTTAAACCTATTAATCTTCCTCTAAAATAATTCTGCGTGATTGAGATCCGCTATATCCAATACTTTGTTTCTGTGGGTAATTCCATCTTTTATATAAAATTGCTACTCTTTTGCAGTGTTTTGTGCTCAATTTTATTATAGCTCTGGAATCCATATATATAAGGTATTTCAGCAGTTTGATTCACAAATATTTCTTAAATCACCATAATAATAATAATAATAATTATAGTGATCCCACCTATCAATAAGGTTCGTCACTTTTTAAAGTTAATAGTTTTGTTAAAATTTCCATTTCCAGTCTTCTTCTGGGTCTTCTTCTTGAAGCACATATCTATCTGTGCTGTGTTTCCCTTTTTTATTTTCATAATCTTGCTTCAATCAATCTTCATTCCAAGCATTTGTTCATTTCTTCTTTGTCCTGCTATAATCACGTCTTCTAGAATTTCATGTCCCTGCGTACATCTTTCTTCTATATATTCTTCCTTCCGCAGTGCAATATAGTTTACTTATGGTTCTTCATAGCTTTAAATTTTCTGCTTTCTGTTTTTATGGAATTAGAAGCAGTTTATAACTTTGTGTCCTGGTCTCTTGCAGTATCAGCATCGCAGTATTTTCCTATTGGGAATATCTTTTATTGCAGGCTGTTTCTCCACATCCATAGGATCATTCCCTTGTATATTTTGCAAAAATATGCTTTCAGTTAGTTCTGCGAATTAGTCGAATTTTTCTCTAGCTCTTCTATTTTGTTGCTTCCTGTCTATTTATTTTCATTTTTCATTTATTCTTATTATTGTACATCAGGTGCTCTATTTTTCTTTCTAGTTCTTGAACTGTTCTTAGGAGGTTGAAATTTTCTTATTACAGCAATTGGAGTGCTTAAAATATATTTTATTGCTCGTAAGATGAATCCTTTTGAGAAGAGGTTTTTTACAAGAAGTTTTCCATTTTTTTAGTCTATTGCCATAATTTTTATCTTCTTTTCACACATAAAATTGCTTAATTTTTGTTTGATTTATTTCTCTGACATTTGCTGTGCCTATGTTTAATTCTGTCTATTTTATTATATTAGTATTTCCTTGTATTTCCTATTTTTCTTAATCCTCCTACCCTATATTTTTAGTTTCTACTTCTTTAATAGCGTGAAAATCAAATCGTTCTAATGTTTATTATTTTTTCTGTACTTATGTCTACAATTTTTATACTCAATACTATCTTCCTATATATATTTTTCTATCTTTTTGGAGACAGCGTTGTGTTTAGGCATAATTTCTTCTTGTCACTACTTTCTAGTTTTTTTAGATTTTTTTTACCTTATTTAATATTTTATTTTCTGTTTTTTGTGACATGCATCGTTTCGTCTCAGTTTTATTTATTTAATTTTGTAGTTAAGTATCTATTAAAGTCAATCGCTTTCAAAGTAACTTTAATATGGCTTAAGCTTGTTGCTATTGCTAGAAGTTCAAGGTAGCATTTTATTTGAAGGTAAACTTCTTCAGTTTTCTTCAGTTTCTTTTCTTCCGCTATCTGTTTCTCTTTATAGTAAGGTATTTATTCCTGATTTCCGAATGCATCAGCCTGGTTTTACTTCTTTAACATTTTTAATTGCTTCCCTTATAGCTTTTTTTCTTTGATATTAATTTGCGCTATATACTTTTTGCTTACAGTTCATACATTTTCAAATTGATGGATGGCTCAAATAAGTGGTTATACCTCCTTAGTCTAACTTATCTGGTATACTTTCTGCATCTTTGATCTCCTTCAATTCTAAATAATTTCTCATTTTTCCATTGGCTCACGTTGTACATTTTATGGTTCCGATCTCTGTAAATACTATTTTTCCTTGCTGCTATAGATGGATTTTCACCTGGTTCAAATTTGAATACATATTAAATCTCAATATATCATGAACTCCTCTATATTTCTTTGCTCCATTGGCATTAAAAAATTTCTACATTTTCATGTTTAACCATTTCCGAATTGTTTGAGTGTATCTTTATCTTTGAATCATATAATAATTATTTCTGTCTAAAGGATTTTATACTCTCAATATTTTTACCATATCCTTAATTCAGAAATGCTTGATCGATTTCATTTTCTTGCATTTCTGCTGGATTGAGTCTTTTGGTTGTAGCAGTTTTCTTCTAAAAATTTATTGAAATAGGTAACCTCTACCCTTTTAGCGGCTTTGAGCTACATATTCTCTAGCTTATTTTATGATATTGATTTTTTTTCTTCCATTATAATAATTCGCACAGAGCTGTTGTCTGATTTGATTTTCTAAATTACCTATTTTTTTTGATAGGTTGCTTAGTTTTAAGATTTTTGTCCCTTTTTTTGTGCCTTCCTCCTAGTAGTTTAAAGATTTTGCAACAGAAACGTTTTTCTTAAAAATAATATCAAAGATCTGATTAAATTATAAAGCTATTTCATGTCTTTTTTAAATTTACCTAGCAGTCTCGATCCTAGATTGGCGGCATGCTGAATGTGAGATTGGTACTTTATATAAAGCTTAATATTGTACTAAGTAATAATGTAGTTTTAGATATTATTGACTGTATTTTTGATGGTAACTGTTATAAATTAGCTTTATAGCTTTTGTAGTCTAAATAATAATAAAAATGTAAGCGTTACCAAAATGCTTAATCTGCTTAGAAGATTACAACTTAACTAATGCTCTTCCAACTGTCTTACCTTGTGGACATATTTACTGTGGTTTGTGTTTGAATACTCAGTACTGATTATAAGGCATAATGTAATGTCCTACTTGTTAAAAAGGATTCCATTTTAGATTTGATGATTTACCTTAAGAAAGTGATTTAATAAGAGTGATATTTTAAAACTAATAATACATATAAAAGATTTAAGATGCTAGATAGAAATTAAAAGAGATAAGGAGGTAAATTATGGAAAAATCTAAAACCATTACAACCAAATAATCAAACATTAGTAATACTCTCATAATACCACTAACTAATATCATCATCAATCATTAACCAACATTTATCTACCAAAAATAACACTCAAATATTATCTAATTCTACTAATCACTAAAACCAACTATACTCTAATATAACTCATAACCACCTACAATACTAAACTCTAAATTAACTTACAATCTAATAAGATAAAAACTATAATACAATACTAAGTAACCAAATAAGATTTAGACTAATTAACATAAACTAAGCTACCACTTTATATAATCTAACTATATTCACTTTTTTGATTGAACAATTTAAAGATTAAGTTTATTTAATATTTAAACAGAGTAATTACGATAAATCTAAGTTTAAATTATAATTCCTGGTGACGGTAAAAGTATAGAATATTAGAATAAGTTATATTTAATTGGAGGATATAACAGAAATTAAAATAAATGAATAAAAGAAACTTGATAATTCGATTATGAAGGTAATAATATAAAACTTAGTGATCTAAATGAGGGAAGAAGTTACTTTGGAATAGCAGCTGCTTAAAAATATCTTTATGTGGTTGGAGGATTTACTTATAAACTATTATAATCAGTAGAAAAGTTAAAGATAGAAAATTAAAGTAAATGATAAAACTGCTCTTAATTTCCATTTAGAATAGCTTGCTAAACTTTAGTAGTAGATAGAGATGAATAAAATATTTATTCTTTTGGAGGGTTAAATTAGAAAAGTTAAAGTTTAAAAGATATATGTAAATATAACATATAGAATGATAGATGGAGTAAGTAAAATTAAAATCTTCCTGAAGCTGTTGCTTTTCCTATAGTTTGTTTAGAGCCTTTTGTCATATTTGGAGGTGTAAAAAATTATTCTAGTGAAGAATATTCAAGAAGAATATATAAAAGAAACAAAGAATAATGGCAGCAAAGCTAAATTTTTAAAGATGTTGGAGCTTTAACGGAGATGAAAATAAGAAATAACTATGGATATGTTTTTGCTATAGAATAGAAAAGAGTTTCAATAATGAGGATTGATTTAGAAAAATTGAGTTATAGAAGTATTAGAAGTAATAACTGATAAACATAATAATAATATCTATATTATTAATAGTATTTAAATATAGTCTCATATGTAATGAAGTAGTTTAAAGATCTTTATTAGGTAAATATGTTACTACTTATTAAAATATTTAAAGCGTCTGAAATAAATGAAGAATCAAATTTTATCTAAATATCTTTAAAATCTATTATTTAAATATTATTTTTATTCAGATATAAACATACA
Organism: Loxodes magnus; assembly: GCA_946699065.1. NCBI lineage: Eukaryota > Ciliophora > Karyorelictea > Loxodida > Loxodidae > Loxodes > Loxodes magnus. Next base: position 44,787 of record CAMPDV010002516.1, on the reverse strand, counting down.
GATTATAACATACTTATATTCAACATAGTCAAAAAAACTATAATTAAATACATCCTTATATTCAAATTATATAAGTACTACTTAGATTACTATTTAACTAATCAAATCAAAACTATAATCAAATAATCATTAAGCTATACCTATATCTAAATACTAATTAAGTCATCACTACTATCATCAAGTCAACATCTTAAACCCTTAAATACATTATTTCCTTTAATCATTTAAACTAAAATCTATATATATAAAAATGTCCCTTGTATAATCAACAATAAAGCCAAGTCATTATAATAGCTATATTCTCGATAAAAACTCGATCTTAAGACAAAAAAATGGAGAAGAACATTCGTCTTTCTAAGAAATAACAAAGAAAAACAAGAAAACAAGTGACGAACGAGGAGCTAAAAAAGCAAAGACAGGATAGAGAATCTAGCTGTTATTCAGAGGGAAAAGTAATGGTTGGTTCGAATAAACAATAAAACCCCGAAACCAAAAATAACAATTTACTCCAAAGCGAAATCGAAAAAATGAAATCAAAAATTGCAAAATATGAAGAGAAATTTTTAATCAAGGAGAAAAAATCCAGGAGCTAAGGAATTACATAGAAGACTAAAATAACGAACTGCTAATTCTCAAAAGTTAACTGATTAAAAACTCAGTAGTAACAGAAAATTAACTTTATGAAATGTCGTAAACTAACTTCAATTAATCACAAAGAATGATCATAGAAGAAGATTAGCACAAAATACAACATAAAGAAAAGTAAAATTAAGAAAAAAATGATACAAACACAAACAAAAGAATTGAGATGCTGGAGAAAAAAGTTTTTTAAAAATAGAAATTAGAAAAATGATATAAAAATTGTTGGTACTGCTAATCTTGGTATTATTTACTAAGACATTGTAAGAAATGAAGATAACTCAAGTACAATGAAGAATAAAGGACCTGAAGAAACTTAAACAAACTTTGGATAACTGAGTAAGGCATATATAAATAGAAACTATGAACAAGAAACTAAGAGAATCCTTCGTGGTAGCCGTCAACTTTAAAAAAGGTCGTGGAGAACAACCACGGAAAAAAACTTATCAGCAGAAACCTGGTTGAAAACCCAGGATATGCAAACTTTAATTTTACATTTAGTTAAAATAATAATAATAAACTCAATCTTAAGATAAGATAATATAATAGATTATCTTGACTTCAACATTATTAGTTTTGTCACAAATCAAATTTTTGTTAAGTTTAATAAAATTCACCTTCTACTTTAAATTTGTTCCAATCTTCGTTATCATGTCTCTTGATAAATTTGAATCTTTTCTTTCTCAGTATCTCTTCTGTGTCGAATTCTAACAAACTTCTGTTGAAATTACTTACAGAAACTTGATTTAAGGGAGCATTCTAAGTGATTTACAATCATTTTTTCTGAATTCTGCCATCATGTGTGCATCATAAATTGTTTAAATTATACCTTTATTTTTGCTTTTGTATTTTTGTTTTTTTAATAACTACCAACAGTCTCTTATCTTATGTCTTATTTTTTTTACAGTATCAGCATGCTATTTTTCTTTTCCTGATAATAAATTACTATGGATCTTTTGATTCTATGTCCATCGGATTATTTCCTTGATTTTGCATGATCTAAGAAATCCATTTTTCACAAATTTGTTGATTATATTATCGAAAAAACTCTAATTTTTCTTCGATCGCTTAAACTCTCTAATTAATTTGTTCAGTCGAAGGAATAAAGTTAAGTTGCTATTTGATCTCATGGCTATTGATGTGAATTCCAGTGATGCTTTCCTATAGGACTATTATATTTCTCTGTAGCTCTTGAAACGAATATTATAGCTTTTGGTTCTCACTTAAGAGAAATTCTAGATCAATTAAGTAATCATTTTGAGCTTTACTTGGCTAGATAGGTGATGATTACTTTTTCAGGACCATTTTTTATATAATGAATTTTCGAGATTAATATGATAAACCAGTAAGAACTACTCAGCAACATACAAATCAAGTTTTGATGATGGAGAAAAAAGCAAGGAAAATATGATGAACTAATAAAATACTCTTTAGGTTAGATAACTGCTTAGCTCAAACAAAAAAATAGTTAAAACCCTTCGAAAATATAAAAAAAACAGCTTTTTACAATAAAAGGAATAACATGATTTGATGATAGAACTATTATGTACCCAGAAATATTTGAACTACTTATCCAGAAAATATTCCTACTTGACTGGAAGAAAAAAATTTACGTATAAAGTTAAATCAATTGGCAATATGATGATATGTAAACTGTCAAAAAATTAGACACAGTACTAAGTAATATAGAAGATAAAAATAAATCAAGCTAATAATCAGTTACATTGGAATATCAAAAAAGTGGTAAATATGTAACAAGAAATAACACACTGAGATATATAAATAAAAATAGAAAAACTAAAGAAATGTTAAAGAAATTATAAAGAAGAGTAGCATGCAAAAATTTAGATCCTAAAGTATAAAATTGCTTAAATAATTATTTAAATTATACGCGAGATAGGCAACAATTGATAGAATAATAAAAGATCATTTAACTGAATAAATGCTGAGATAAAATGATTTCTGCTACTTAGATATATGGAAAAGACAAAGTTTAACACCATGAGAGAAAAAATGGAATTTGACCTTTTGAAAAAATAAGCTTCAATAAGTAACTAACTTCCATAACTAATAGAGGCAATTACTTTTAATAATAAACAAGAAATAATATAAGAAAAGATAACATACATAAAACCTGAACATAAATACAAACGATAGAGTAATTTGGTTTTGAAAAGACTAAGCTAAATTGATGTTACTAAATAGAAAGAATCAAGCAATGAAGATCAAGAAAATTGAATATTTTAAATTAATTAAACATAAGAACTGATAATATAAGAGGTCGAGTGGAACAAAGAAGAGTTATGTAAATGAATGGTTGAAAAAGATATATTATGGTGACTCAAGAAGTGTTTATAGATTGAATTAAAGATATGGTTTAAATAAAGGAATAATGTGGAGGAACTAGACTTAGTAAAAGAGTGGCTTTATATATTAAAGAAGAATTGATATGGAGAGAGTATGAAGTAAATGGAATAAAATGAAATACTGGAAGGGTTGTAATTTGTATGAATCTTACTTAATGTATATGCGCCTACTTGAGGAATAATGAATCGGTTTCTATGAAAGCCTAATTAAAAGCAATTTAAGTTTATAAGTATAGTATGAGATTTAATGCACATATACATAATTTGTAGCAAATAAACTAAATCCAGTAGGATAGTAGCTATTAGAATTAATTAAAACTATAATGCAATAATTCAGCATAAGATCCAACCTAGATTACTACAAAAGAAAGTTTAAGACTATTTTTTAAGGGACTAATAGCATAATTAGCATAAGAATTGTTTAGGAAAGAATACTAGATGATATCTATTAATTGTTAAAATAGCAGATATAGATCATAAGTAAGAAGGTTATATTACTAAAAACTGAAAATTGGAAAAATATTGGAAAAGCTTCACAATGAGCTACATATTCTTTGAAGCTGGTTAAGCTAGATAATGATATAGCAAAAATAAGAAGTTAAATTAACTTGTGGATATGTTGCTGATACTTAAAAAGAAGAAAGAAAACGTTTAAGAAATGAATTAAAAAAGTATCAAAAATAAGTTTAATGAGATAAAGAAAATATTGTATACTAACATAAGATAACAAACAGGAGATAATGGATTGAAAAATTAAACATTTTAATGGACTAAATAAATAAAGGTAATTTGAATAGCAAACAGATATGTTTTCACCATTAAACTGTAATTATCTTACTATTTAATATCTAATTAAAAGGTAAGAACATAAATAATTTCTTTAAACTTAAGAAAATATTTAGCTATATTAGCCTATTTGATTAACTCTTACTTTATAAGTTATTGAGAAAATACTTTTGAGTAAAGAAAAGTGACTTGAATTCTATAACTAATCAATTAAATATAATAATTAATTCTATAAATCCATTATAATGATAGTATTGAAGAAATACTAGCTAATAAGGAAAATTTACAAAAGTTAAAATAAAGTTTAAAACTATAAGCTGATAACTTAGTAAATATATTATAAATTATTAATAAAATGCATAATATTTAAATCCTTTAAGTTATCTAAATTAGTCTTTATTAGTAACTAAAACCAATCAAATCATATACTAAATACGCTATTTATTACCATTATTCAAACAGAATATAATAGTAAATACTATAATATATTACTATCAATATTTTACTCCAATATAATTCAATTAATATCAAAATATCATTCATAATTCATTTGCATTTACCTATCTAATCCATTTTTCAAATTAAATGGCAGAAGGCATCAAGAAGGGTTTTTTCCAACTTCATAAAAAAAGGAAAGAAAACCAGAGACTTCTAATTCTTTTTTAATAACATAATAATTTTCTTAGGTTCTTTAACCCCCAAAATTTGAAAAATAAAGATAATCTTAAATTGAATCAGAAATTAAATCAGCAGAAACTGACTAAAGCAAGCGAGACTTTTTACTCCCATAGCCACGATCAAGCAAATACATGAAAAGTGGTAACGTAAAAACAATGTAGAAATAGAAAAAATGATGAATAGCTAATAATAGAATAACTTATGAAATCTATCCGTAACCTATAAGAAGTAGTTTAAATATTAAAGAAAGAAAACCATAAATTATTATAGAAAAATAAAAACAATAAAGAAAGATTAATGAAGCAGGAAATCGAAGTGAAACTTTTGGGAGAAAAAAGAATTTAACCTTAAACCTTAGCTGAAAATAAAATGGAACTAGAATACATAAAACCCATAGAGGTAACTCCTCCCGGAAGGATCGTCAAGCTGTGCTACCTGTGCAAATCAAGATCCCACACATGCAAGAGATGCAAGATATATTTGGATAAAAAGAGAAGAAACAGTGAAGAGATTTGGAGAGAACTATCAAGAATTTATATAGACAAGGATGGAAGAATATTTAGAAGGAGGCTTTTTCAAGGGAGTGCCATAACCCCATAAAAACTGGGAGTCCCGAACTTTTACTTTAAATCTCAAGAAACGAACTCTGAAGGTATGTATTGAAGGGGTTTAAATCCTTGAAGATACGAACACTTTAATTTAGTATATTATTATTATTAAAAATAGTAGATATTATAATCTTAATTTAAACTTAATTAGTCTGCTTTTAAGACTATTTTTAGGAGTTTAAATTATAGCTAATATCTTAATTTATAATCTAATTCTGTTTAGTTTAGAGATAAAATATTTTCATTTAAATATTCAAAAAGATCATTGAATTAGAAAAAATCATATCCTTTTCTAAATAAAATCAAAAAAAATCCTCAAATACTAAAATATAAAAGAAGGAAATAAATCAGTCACGTTATAAAAATAAATTAAAAATTTACCATTCATAAACATAATCAAAACAATAACTAAAATACCTAAAATATATTTAATTTAATAATTTTAAATATTCTTATTCTAAAAATCTAATTAATAATTGAAAATATTGTTATTTATTTTTATATATTTTTCAAATAATTAATTTTATTCTAATATTGTATCATTAACATTAAAAAATTAAATAATCTAAAAAAAACATTATAATTAAATTTAGTTTAAATTTTTGCTTATTGTATTAAAATAAAACTATAAAAGAATAGTAATTAAAAAATATATAATAAAAGTTTTTTATTAATAAATGATACATATTGTAATCAATATGCTATTAATAATTATTTATTTTATTTCTATTTTTTATATATTTTTAGTTGCTATTTTTAATATTTATTTTTTGTATTAACATTTTACTGCTAAAATTATTTTTTTATTTTAAAATATAAGTACTTTATGAATGCTATGCATAAAAAAATGGGAATAAACTTGTTAATTTAAACCTTAAATTCTAGCCTAATTGATCAATCTTTAGTCTCAGTTAACTAACAAGAATCAAAAATTCAATAAGATAAATCTACTCCTCTTAAGGATTGAGAAATACCGAATTTCATAACAAACTCAAAAAGCTTGAGAAACTTTATGAGTAAAACATTATTCAGTTTTATTACTTAATTGAGAAAATGAATACAGAAAAATATATCCTGAAGGCGAAAAAAAAAATCTTCGGCAACTTTTGTAAGATAAAAAAAAATCAAGACTTGGTAAGCTAAGTTTAATTTTAAGAAGAAGCTTTAACTTCCAAATTTGTATTAATAGTAAAAACATAGCATCAAATCCTATGAAAATTAAAGAAGAATTTAAATTATCAATAAAAAATTAACCTCAAGCAGATAATATGGAAATTGAAAAAAATTTAAATAAAATAAAAAATTTACTTCAAGACTACGAATTTATTTAGAGAAGCTTTAGAAGTATTCATCAATTACTATCATTAAATGTATAAAAAACTTAAAAATACATTTATTGATTAAAGAAGAGTTTAGCATGGAAAAAAGTAATTCAGCTACTAAAAGTTTGCCTATAATAAATAAATAAATTTGATTATAGAGCGCGTAGCACTCTCGTTGGCGCGCAGCTCTTTAAAAAAAAATGTTTCATACTGACAAGAATGTTTGTTACTGATAAAATTATCAGATACTGATAAACCTTGCTCAATACTGGTATAATTATTCAGTACTGATAAAAATGTTCAATACTGATATAATTTTAGAATACTCGTAATCTTTAATACTTGCTGGAGGTCCAAGGACATGGCAGGATTGTGTCTCATTGCATCACCAAAGCAGAGGACGACATGTTTCAATTACGGGTACTTAAATTCCCCACCTCTGATGAAGCTCACAATATTATTTCTTTTTCGTTCCAGTATTAAAAATAAACGAAACCAAGTCAAGCCAATGTCGAAGGTCTAAGAATCTTATGTCTCGAGGCCAAACCAAAGCAGAGGAAGACATAAAGTCGATTATGGGTACTTAACTTCCCCAACCTCTGATGAAGACGACCTTGTTGTTCACCTTCGAACAACTATGGCGGTTTTAAAAAATAATATATAATAATTCAGTCAAAATATTAATAAGTAATTAACATCTTTTATCTATTTATTATATCTAAATTGCTATTTTAAAATACTTTTTAATCATAAAAATACTGAAGTATTTAGTTTTCTCTCTTATGTTATTCTTATAGTCTTTTATTTTTAGCTTTCTACATCTATTCTCAACACTAAAAGGTTTGATAAATCTAGAATAAAAGAATAAGCAAATCTTTTTTGAGTTCTAAATCCTGATAAATTATAATAATATGTTTAAATTCTATTTATTATCATTATTCATTCTTTCTTTTATAATTTTTTTGGAATATTCTATTTTAATTCAATTTCCCATTCCTCCTACCATAATAATAGGTTCTAATAACACTAACGGAAAACAAAGAACTTCAAGAAGATTGAAATAATACTAACTCCATTTATCATTCTTTAAATTATAATTTTATATATCATTTATAACTTTTTTTAATTTACTCCGCTAAATGATTATATATTTTCTTCTCTTTTATCTGCTACTAATTTCTAAAGTATTATTTCAAAAGGAAATTAATACTTCTACTAAATTTTTGAATTTAGATATTTATTTTAACTTCTTTAATTTATTCTGTTTCTATATTAAGCAATCAATGTCTTTAAGTGTTAAGTATTAGCTAATTATTTATTATAACTAAGTTATTTTCTTTTACTGCCCTTGTTAAGTTAAATGGATATAAGCAGCGTTAGCATAGTATCTTCACTTGTATTTTAATTATTATATTAATAAGTTATAGTTTATAAAAGGTTAGATTATTAGCATTTAAGTAATTTAAAGTTTAAGAATATAATATTTTAATTAATTTAGTTTATCATTTAATATATTCAATATTTAAATACTTATTAGCTAATTATTAATATATTAAATTCACTTATTTAAAATTACTAGTTGCAGTATTAACATCAATATTATATATTTTCAGTTATTAAAGCACTAAATTAGATAGAAGTTTATTAGATTTATTAATTAATTAAAAGTAAATATATTTTTAATTTCTTTAACTAATTAAAATTTTAATTAGATTTTATAAGAGTGATATTAATTATATCTTAACTCTAGTTATCATTTTAATTTATTTAGTTATATCATAGTAAATTATTTGAAACAATCAAATATTAAAATAATTTTATCTTGAAAATTAAAAATTTTGATTTATCTACAATGCATCATAAATAATAGAAAATTAGTTATTAACACTAATAAATTATTTTATTTTAAATAAGTATAAGAAATATATCTTTATAGTAAAAAGTAGTTAAAATTAAACTGGAATTGAAATAAAATTTTATTTATAGTAAAAAGTTTTTAGATATAAATTATCTGTATTTATAATTAATTAGTTTGATCAAAATAATTATAATTATAAATTTAAATACTTAGGTTTGAAAAATTAATTAATATGAAAGTAAAATTTTTATTTTTTATATTAAACAAGGATATTTGCTATTATAGTTGAAATTTAAAATTATATCTAAGGTAAAATTTTAAGCTATTTTAATAATTTTAAAATATTTATAATTAATAAAATATATATTTTTATTATATTTTATATTCAAATATTAAACATTTTACTGAAAAATATTTTAAAGTTAGAAGTTAAAAAGCTTTGTTAAAGTCTTAGTAGTCAGCCATCTGACCTATTCTATCAGCTTGTCTCCATTATATTTTCATGAATTCCTACTAGGCTTACTTAGGCGGTGTAGCACTTCATTAGTACACCATCCTTTAATATTCTGAATAATTTTGATCTTGCATGTAGCGTTCCTAATTATTTCTCCAAGGATTAAGATTTGAATTAAAGAATTTGTTCTTTAAATTTTCCCGCTTTATGTTGGATATATCCTAAATAGTTTTTTAAAAATATCTTATTTATTCCTTCTTTAAATTTCGCTTAGTTAGTGACAATATTTTCATTGGTGTTATTTATTGTACACGTAACATTTTATTCTTCTTTTAAACTATTATTCCTGTAACACTTATTTAATTTAAATTTACTACTTATTTTAAAATAATATTTACTATTTATTTTAATTTGAGGCTTCATTTTCTATTTCCATAGGATCTGATTAATTCTGTTAAAACGAAAATCGCGTAACCTGAATTTATTATTAAATTTAAAGAATTCTTTGTTCCAATTTGTTTTCTATTTCTTATGCAGATTAATATTGTTTCTCAAGTAAAGACGTTATTAGTCTTTCTAATTTTTCTACTTTATCAGTGAGGTATTTATTTTTAAACATAAACTCTTTTAATGACTTAGATAATATTTTCTATTTGAGTTTGTGTCGGAAGTTTTTTAATTCTGGATTTCCAAGTGGTTAATGTTCGTCATATCAATCATATTTCTCACTTTCACTCATTGTAATTATTTCGCTTTTTTATTTTTTAGAGAATTTTCCTGCTTAAATATTTTGTTCAAAGTTCTGTTATTTCTTAGAAGCCATTTTATTAATATAATAAAATTTAGTGATAGTGTTAATATTTAAGCTCTAGATTATTAATAAGATACTTTAAACTAGATATCATATAATATACTTTTAAGTAACTTACTTTAGAATACTTATTTTACTATTTTCTTTCTATAATTTATCATTTCCCTGCATATAGTCAAATAAAATATTTATATTTTAACTAACTAAATCATAATAAGTTCCTATGTTTTTCATTACTTAATTGAAAAAGCTTTTATTAATAATTTAAGTTCTTATTAGTCTAAAGAAAAGAAAGGAGATTTATAAGAACAGTTAACTAATTAAAATCCTAATAAATGTAATTTTCTTAACATTACAGCACCTTATAGCATTCTTTATGAATGTGGAATTAATTAATTATTTTTCGTCTCATATTTATCTTTTATCTCTCAGGAGAAATAATAAAGTTGTCTCTAACACCATTGGCTCTACTTCATTCATCTCACTTGAAATATCACATTTAACATTCTTAGTCCTATGTTGGAATTACTCAATTGAGCAGATAGATAAATTATATGCTAGCTTAAAATATTTAGGTAAAATAATCTTAAAATTGAAGTTTAGATAGCATGATTAGTACAAGTAATTGTTTCTCATTTTAAGATATTAGTAACAGTAAATTAAAAACCTAAGAATGATATTATTTGGAGCCTTAAATGGATTCTTTTATATAATAATAAGAAAAGATAAGAAATGTAAGCAGATCTGTTCTGAAATTATATAAGAAAGATAGGTAACGAAAATGCTTGTAGAGTGATATTAATATACTTAATTAAGAGAAGCTAGGTTAGAATAACCTGATCTGTAATTTTTCCACTTAATTGAAGAAATAATTTACAAAATGACAAGTTAAGTGTATGTATTCTAACTTCTGATTAAATAGATAAACTCAGCTTCAAAAAGCCTTTTACATACAACTTTTCTAAAGCTTAAAATAAATTATAATGATAGTTTCAGTTTAATAATCAATAATACTTACGATATTAAAACAATCTGAATAGCATCATTGAAAGTTAAAGAAGTAGAAAATCATAAAGTAAACTTAGTGAATTTAAATAGATGACTATTACAGAATTGATTATCATATAAATACTTAGGTATATTTATAATTATTTATATGCTAAAACTTTAGAATATTTCCTAACTTATTCAGAAGTATTATGCTAAATTAATTAGTCAAATAAACATCATTAATATCTATAAATTATGTAAATCATTAAAAGATATCCTTATAGGGATATAAATAGATGACTAAGCAATACTAGCTGTATAGTAATAAAATTATTTAGTTTTAGCTAATTATTATAAATATTTCCTATTATAAGCCTTAATTTAGTTATAGTCTATAATTAGCATCATTATAATTAAGCTATTCCAGTATTAAGTAAAGCTAATTACTTTTCATTTTTTTAAGCCAAATAAATAAATTTAGATTACCTACTTAGTCTTTTATTTAAAAGTTTTCAATGGGATAGTTACTTAGTAGATAGTAATTTATAGATTAAGGAATTTAAGTTTGGTTTATCAGATGAAATATCTATATTAAATAGTAAGCTACTTTATTTTATTGTATATTAGCAGGAAAGAAAACAACGAAGCATCATTAAAGTACGATTTTATAAGGAAGGCTACTTTTATAATAAATGAAATTACTAAAGCCTCTTAAAAACAAATAAATAGTAAAAATATTTGATTGATAAGTAAACTAAAGTTATAACTATACTAAATTATTAATATTAGTCAGAAATTAAAGGAACTAGCTTAAAAATTAGGGTAAATGGTAAAAAAGAATAAAGAAATAATAATTAAAGAAACAATAAAATAGTTGCATAAATATGCTAAATAGCTAATTGTTACAAATGTATAAATAAGCAAATATTTGATTATTAGTAACTATCTACTAGCAACAGTAAACTCTTTATTACTTCTATTATAAATAATACTAATTATACATTAAAAGCAATAATACATTAATAAAAACTATTAAAGGTCTATAAGTACAAATAAAGAAGCTAAAGAGTAAAGTAAATAAATAAAAAGTAGAATAAAGGTATTAATTACTTAGAATCAAAAACTAATATAAGCATTATATTAGCAACTACTAAACTTAAATTAATATTAATTATTAGTTATCATTATATAAAATGTCTCAAGCTACTTAATATAACAGAATAGCATTAAAATTTATGAAGGAAGCTAATTATCATAAGGCTATCGAGTAATTTAATATAGTTATCATGCTAGATCCAAAATATGCTGCTGCTCATACTTATAAAGGAGTTGCATTGAAAACACTAGGAAAATATGATGAAGCAATCTAGAGTTATGATTTAGCTCTTAATTTAAATCCTAATGATGCGGTTGCTCATTGTAATAAAGGAGTTGTCCTGAAGATGCTAGGAAAATATGATGAAGCAATATAGAGCTACAATGTAGCTCTCAAACTAGATCCTAAAATGGTATCTGCTTATTTGAATAAAGGATCATTACTGAAACAAATAGGAAAATGTAACGAAGCCATATAGAACTATGATATAGCTCTCTAATTAGATGATAATTTAGTGGCAGCTCACTATAACAAAGGAACTTTGCTGGGATAATTAGGAAAGAACGTCGAGGCGATATAGAGTTTAAATGTAGCTACGAAGCTGGATCCTAGATTAGTAGATGCTCACTTTAATAAAGGAGCGATATTTATTAAGCTAGAAAAATACAATGAAGCCATTGAAAGTCTTAATTAAGCTATCAAACTTAATCCCACTCTACCAGATCATTTCAAACTCAAAGGTTTTTCTCTTTTTAAATTAGGAAATCATCTTGAAGCTATCTAATGCTTCAACTAAGTTATTTAACTAGATCCTAAGTACTCAAATGCTTTTTATGATAAAGGACTTTGTCTTTAAGCTTTAAACAAGGAATAAGAAGCACTAGAATGCTTCAGCAAAGCAAAACAACTAAATCCTGAATTAGAAATTCCCTAAACAAAAATTAAAAGTGAAGTAAACTAAGTAAATAATAAAATAACAGAAGAAGAAATAAGGAAGTTCCTATGGCAAATAGATAGTAGTTGTGAAGTAAGAATATGGAAATATAGAGATTTGGTTCCTAACAATGAATTTTTAGGGGAATTGTAAAAATTTGCTTGTGATGATTTCGGAACTACTTATCTATTATGTATCTAAGGATTCATGTATGGATTTAAAGTATTTAACTAATAGAACGATAAAATAATAGATTAGTTCTGATTTGAATGTAAAGAACTACTGCTAATAAATAGCTTAAGAGTTTAAAAACTTATAGGATTTGCTATCGATACTTAAGAACTCGCTCTTTTAACTGATTTTTAGAATAAAGGAAGTTTATTCTAAATTATTTAGACAAAGTAACTATTCTAAAACTGCCATTCTAGATATTATAAGAAACTTAACTTACTAAGTTAAATAGCAGAAGGTTTGAAGGCTATTCACGCTAGAAACTTGATTCATAAAGAAATTAAATCTCTTAATATTCTGTTAGATGATTAAGATTCTCCTAAAATACTAACTCCTGGATTATTTAATAAAGATAACTGATTAAGAACAATAGAATAGAAAGGTGAACATCAATGAATGGCTCCTGAATAATTTGAAAAGAAAGTGAGTAAAAAAAGTGATATCTGATCTTTAGGTTGTATAAGAGTAGAAATATTCAACGAAGAACTTCTTTATCCAATTCTAGATTCTTAGTTAAAGTAAATAATCTATATCGATAAAATGATACCTAGGTTTTAAAACGAAATATAGCAAGAAGCTTTATTAGTTGATTTATCTACAGATGTTTAGCTTTCGACGAGAATATAAGACCAGACATAGATACTTTTATAAGTTAGTTAGAACATATAATATTAAAGTGAAATCCACATGCAGATATAAGTCATTAACCTACATCATTATTATAAGAGAAGTGAAGAGAAAGAGTTAAAAATTAAAACATTTTAGCTTAAAATTTTATTACTAAGTCTTATATTACTTATTTATTCATACTTAACTAAGATTACTTTAATATCAAAAATGCTTTAAGTATTAGAAATTTACAAATCAGTTAATTTGCTAGAAACTAAGAAACAATTTTTGATTATATAATTAAAGGATCAGTTTAAACAAGACTTTATAAGCAAAATTATTCAATTTTGTATTTAAACAAATATTTGATTAAATGATTTATTAATTACTTCTTTTTGTTATTATTATGCATATAAGCATGTCCATTATAAACTGGTAATTATCTATTACTTAAATTTCCTTATTATTTCTCCTTAAATTTGGTTTAAAAGCTTTTGATTTATTGTTTATTAAGGCGCTATTAGTCTAGTGGTTAGGATAACTGCCTTCCAAGCAGTTGACCCGGGTTCGAGTCCCGGATAGCGCACTTTTGATTATAAAGGAATAAAAATGAGAATATGGATATAATAGTATGGTATTAAAGGACTATAATCTACATAATTAAGATTATTAATAATAATAATAATAATAATGTAAAATGTTAGAAAAAGTTTCAGGAGGAAATCCTATCCCCTGTATTTTTTACATCCTTTCTATTTATAGATGGGTTTTTGAATTGGTTTTCCTTCCAACTTTAAAATTAAGGTCTGGCATTACTTTGAAAACTATCCCATATATTTATACTCTTGATTTTATACAACCTTTTGTTGCTATTGCAAAAGATTCTCTGTATTCTAGCTTTTTCATTTCTTCAAAATCTCTCTTACTCTTAAAAATATGCTTATTTTTTGGCTTCTTATTTTTACCTATATTATCTTTGTTGCATTTGAAAAATTTTGCACTATCGATAAAGATGTTTTTGACTGCCGCATTTATAACATTTTTTTCTAAGTGGTAATAATTTTGCTGGCAGTTATGGAGGAACAATAGGGAGCTCCAGCTCCATTAAATCAGGGTTAATTATTCGTGATGGTTACGTTACAAAGGTTTACTGTTACCCAATAAGGACTTATATTTGTTATTATAGTCGTTATGTAATATTTTGTTATTCTCGAATCAAATTCCACATTCCTTAGGCTTCTCTTTCATAGTTTAAGATGCGCAGCTCATTCAATAGGATATCTCTTTCAGTTGACATTTTCAGTTCCTTTATTTACTTATTGAGCTAGTTAACCAAGTCCTTAAGTTTTCTATTTTCTTCTTACCAGGGATTTTATCTTTAACCTGTTTTACGAGTTTTACCAATAATAGGTTCCTAAGTAATTTCAACTTCTTCATATGTTTACGGCATCACTTATTACAATTCATACTTACGTACTTCTGTTTTGGGCTTACAAGTTTTCTCCATTTGCATGGATTACGTTAGCTACTTCTCCTCCTCTGTCTTTGCTGCTTCTTCTATTTTGGTGCTTTTAGAGAAGAAACCTTTCTATAAACCTGACATCTTTTTTTTCCTTTAAGATGATTAATTGATCATACTTACTAAATATTAAATGCTTTTAAAGTATTTACTATTACTATTTTAACTTTATTATTTCACTCTAAGAAAGCTAATATTAAAAAAGCTAATCAATCAATTCTTTATTATACTTTATATTCAAATTTTAAAATATCTAATATTTCTCATAAAAATGTACAAGGATTGAAAAGAGGATTTTCTCTAAGTTCATATAATTTCTTTCTAATCATTAATCTTTTCATATATTAAAATGCTCTGGAGTTTTTTATCTTCTTAAATTTTGTTAAACGCTGAGCAAATAAATTTTTATAAACTTTTTATTTTTAATATTGTTTATTACTCCCTACATATTTAATTTCAATATTATACGCTAATTTCTAAACTCTCTTTTCTTATGTTTGAAATTACTTACCACTATAATTCCATAATTTGCTTTTGTATAGCTTTCTTATTCCTTTTCTTGAATATCTACGATAATTTAAACTGTAAATATTTAACATTTTTTCTTTTTAAATCATAGAACATCTACTAACATTTAACTTTGAATTATCTTTATGAAACTGAAATATTTTACAACTTTATCTTTAATTCAACTTTTTATTTCTTTTTATACTTTAAATATCATTCTTTAATCTTGCTAAATTTACATATTTAAATATTTATATCCTTCCTAAATATTCTGTATAATGAAAATAATAAGATAAAACTTTATCTACTTTTACATTTTTTGATTTATTTTATAAATTTTTTCCTTTTTAAATTTTCAAATTATTATGTTATCTTTTATCAAATTTCTATTTACATCTTTTAACTTACTTTCAATTTACTTTTTCTTTTCTTTGAACTATAAATTCTTAAGTTCTTTCTTTTTTAAATTTCTTCATTGTATAAACGATTTAAAAATTGCTAAATTTGCGAATAATTAAATGGTTCATTTCTTATTCTACTCTTTATTATTATTTTCAATCAATAAAGTTTTATTTATTTTACTTTCTTTAATTTAAATCATTTTTTATACTTTCTTTACCTTTTAATTCCTTTCTAATTTTTATTAAACTTTTTCTTACTATTTTTTTACTCTTATATTTAATTTTTTATATTCTGTGTTTTTTATCAACTTTTCATCAATAAAAAATTTCTCTAATAAATAGCCTAAATTTAGAGCATATATTCTATTATACTCTATTCTTATCCTATTTATCATTCTTTCTATTTAGAGATTCTATGTGCTTTCTTTATAAATTTTAACTAGAAATGTTCTTATTTGCTTATAATATTAGAAAATTAAATATTTCATTTTTTTCATACTATGAATCTCTTTTTTTAGACATACTTTAACTTTTTTATTAATTTATTAAGATAAAAATTAAGATTATTAAATTATTTTAATAAGAGTATGTTATTCAACACAATTTCTTTCTGCTACATCTATACTTTTATTACTAGCTATTCTTTCTTCGCATTTCTTTTCATCTTAAACTTAGATTTCGCATTAAGATTATTCTAATGTTAAATCAGCTTGCTAAGAATTATACACTTCATTTTACTATTAAGTTTCTTCAAGAGTCTCCGCAATTGTCTTTAAATCAGCTGTCTTTTTTATAAAAACTTTATTAAACTTACGGTTACTTAAACTTGCTTATTTTTGATTTATTTTGCTTGCCTTTTTCAATCTTTTATGACTGTATAATTTTGATTCTAACTAAATCTAAGACTATATTTATTATCCAAATGAACTATTATTTGATTAATAGGATTATTATGTCTGATTTGAATAGTTTTAGGTTTAAATTTCTTCTTGATGACTATTTTAATTAGTAATAATATTACTTGGATTATTTTAAATTTAGCTTGATATTTATAAGAATCACTTAATTCTTTAATTTCAATATTCTGTTTGCGTTAATATGAAGTTTCTAGAGTTTTAGTTATAGAGTTCATATAAGCCAATGCTGATTAAATATGATAAGTCCATTTATTTTAAGATAGTTATATCTTCTTTCTACTTAAAATGAAGGGTTAGTTTTTTGGTATGCTTATTTTCTTAGTTTAGGTTATAAAATTAAACTTCTTCTTTATCATTGAAGATCTTTATCCTTTTTCTTCTTAATATTGAGGAAATCTTATTTTAGCATTTCCTTCATTTACTCTATTAGTCTCTAAGATAATTTCCTTCTTACTTTTCCCATTAATTAATAGTTTCCATTAAATCTAACTTTTATTAAAAGCAGATAAAGCAAAAGCATGTTTTGAGATATTTTCTATAGTATTGACTTCCAAAGAGAAGTATAAAGTAGTATATCCAGACAAGAATGAAGTATACATTAGCAGCAACTAGTAGTATAAAAGAAGCGATATCAATAATTAAGTATCTTTATCCAGAATCAAAATAGATACCTATATATAGTGTAAATGCTGATACATATAAGTAAATAGCTTCTAGTTTATTAAGCTCTTCTTTTATATAAGCATTATTTTACCTCTACAGATAAATAAACACCAGCAGTACAAGAATTAAGCATCAGAACTAGAAAATTATAGTATTCTTCTATAGAAAAATAAAAATAAAGGAAATTTAAAATTTCTAGTAAATTTTGAATATTTCTCAGTAGTAGAAATTCTCTTTGTACCCTATTGTTAGAAACCCAAACTAAGACTTTATTTAGTAGGATTTTATTATTTTTCTCTTCCTATATAAGTAAATAAAAACGTTAAAAGGAACAAAAAACGCATACAGAAGTAGTGAAGGTAAACCAAATATTAAGACAAACTTTATATGCCTTCCCTTTCAACATTATATATCAGTATAAGAGTTTAGAACGTAATAGTCATCTTCTATCTTATAGCAACTAAAAACACTAAAAATAGTAGAGGTTAAATTAGTACAAATTTGGAAGTAGGAAACACTCATTATAGTTATAAAGATAGAATTATTAAACTTTTTATATTTTATGCAAGAGTATACACTCACTAATACAAGGGATATTACTAAAATTATTAAAGGTAACATCAAAATGCTCAATACTTTGCTATAATAAAACTCTTCTCCTTCTTAAAATAAACAATCTATTTTCAATATATTAGAAGTCTATGCCGTTATTCTTTAATTTGCTTCAAAGTAGCTTTTAAGTACATTTGATCAATTGAACTAAAACTTCTAAATTAAAGAAGAAAATTAGAAATAGTTAGTTAGTACTTTTAAATAGACCCCATAGTAAGACTCTTACTTTTCTGCTGATTTAAGAGTTTGAACAACTAAGTATATAACGAAAATGATGAATATTGTTATAGTAAAAGTACCAAGTAAGATAGATCATCTTTTACTTAAACATTTTTGACACTCATTTATATCATTTTTTGTTCAATCTTTCTCGCAAACGTCACACATAACACCTTTATAACCTTCAGCACATTCTCCTTTTCAATTAATTCCTTTCTTGAGATCTTCTCTATTTTACTAATCAGTGGTTTATAAATAAATATCCACAAAACTATCATTTACAGTAGTTCCTTTACATGCTTTGCTATTAGGACATTCATGAATATTATCTGTTTCAAAACTTTTTCTTCAAAATCCTTTTTTAGGCCCAATCAAATCACTTCCATAACATGTCGAACCAGCAATACATTCTTTGCATTTCAGATCGCTTTAGTTAAAGGAATATTATCCATAAAGACAATTATAGCATGAATTACCCTCTATAAGTATTTATCCTTATAAGCATTTCTAAATGTATACTTCCATATTAAATTTATTGATAAACTTTAAGTTAAAAGGTAAAGTATCAATATCAATGGCATTGGTTTCTATATATAAACTAATATTAGTTTTTGGTTCTGCCTTTATTATTATATCCTTGAAATCAAACACACCAAGTTCGGCTTATACTTTAGTTTTTCCTGATAACTCTGAATCACTGTTATTGGAATTAATAGATGCTTAAGAGATGTTATCAGTTCTAACTAGCTAACCTTAAATATCTATTATATAAAATAAATGCTCAGTTATAGGAAAACCAGGTAACTATGAAACTAGTTATCTTTATATTTTGGTGTTTGCACAATGATCTAATGCATCTATCGTATTAGTATTACTAAGAGTATATGCAAATGAAGCAAAATGATTCCCATAGAAAGCTGAATTATTTTTGAAATAGAGGCAAATTTCTTAACTTTCTATATCAGGAATGAAAGTAGGTATAGTTCCTTAAAATGAAATAGCTCCTCCTTCACTATTGGTACTTTAAATAGAGTTATTAATAAAGAAATTCCTTTCTATTCTATAGTCACAAATTAATTTATTATCACATATCAATCTTAAAGCTCCTCCTTTTAGAGTAGATTACTCTCCTCTTTCAATTTTATTGCTTACAAAGTTATTATATAAAAAGGTGATATTAGCATTATAGCAGTATCCTACACCTCCTTATTATAAAGCTGTAACATTCTCAAAATGATTATATTAGATTAAATATTTATAAAATACTTCATCATTTACTATTGCAAAGCAAGAACCTATTTAGGATATCTAATTATCACAAGTACAATTAAACATATCCAATTATGAGTTTTATGAATAAACAGCTGAACCAGGAAAATTTTTGCTTTGTCCATTTCTAAATGTTGTAAGAGTTAAAGTTAATGCACTATTTTATTAAATAGCTATTGCTGTACTATAATAGTTAGTCAAAGTACATTATTCCATTGTCATATTTGACTATATCATAAAAACAACTGAGCCTCCTTATTATTAAGATATTATATTGTTAAAAATAGAATTTTAGATACTTAAGTTGGATTATTAAGCATAAATAGTACCATCATCTATGTTGATATTTAAATTGCTGAAACTGGTATTACTTATTACAGCTTCTGATTGAAACACATATAAAGCTCCTCCTTTCTTTCCTTTTTCATTTCGAAACTTAGAATTTAAAATTTATATTTTAGATTAATATTCACTATATATAAAAACTCCTTTTTGTGACTCTTAATCATTAAAAATAGAATCACTTATATAAATTTCAGAGTTATGAATGAAAATTCCAGGTGTTAAGTCATCTGCAGAGTTACTGATAAATGATATTTGGTAAATGCTTAAGAGGCTCTAGTACACATAAATAGAAGCTTTCCCTTTATTTTTATATATAGATGATTTTGTAATTTAGCATTCCCCATTTGAATTCCAAAGATTAATAATTCCTGTTTTATATGCTTAATTTTCATGAATTGATATGTTGTCTAATTAAAATATACCATTTTAAGCGAATATAAAAGATCCTTCATCTGCCAAGCATTCGGTAACTTCTGAGTTTGTAAGAATTAATTTGCTTTACATATCAAGAAAAATAACACCACCTTTGAGTTTTGCTCAATTATCATAAAAATTGATTAAATCCATCTCAACTCTTGATATAAACATGTAGATAACTGCTCCTTCTAATGCTGAATTATTATAAAATTATGAATTTGTAAGTATTATTTTTGATTATTCACAATAGGTAAATCCACCAAAAGCTGCGTAATTATTAAAGCCTGTTATATTGTAAATTTGTACATCTACTTAGAAAAATTAGAAGGTTCCTCCTTAAAAAGATAGGTTATCTTCAAATAAACTATTATAAATTTAAATTTTATCTTTATTGGCGTCTATCACTCCTCCTTAACTTTAAGCTAAGTTATCTTTGAACTAGCAATTAATAATTTAATAGTCTGAAGTGTAAGATTGTATTGAGCCACCATTCTATCCTTTATTTCCTTAAAATTAAGAACTATTTATTATTGTTTAAGTGAATTTTAAGTAAATCATTGCTCCACTTAAAGCTTCGTTATTATAAATGAAGCAATTAGTTAAGTTAAACTGTTTACCTGTTATATCAATTAAATCTCCCTTTATAATATAGTTTGATTCAATTTAACTTTCAGTAATTTCTAAATTAGAGTTTTTAACTTCTATTATTCTATACTAGAGTTAATTCTACTTAAATAAGTTATCTCTTATGATCATAGTATCTACTTGCTAAGCTTAAATTAATGTATTTACTTAATTACTTTGAAATTAGCACTTTTCTAACTGAATAAATTGTACATTTTCTATTTCTAAGAGGTTAGAGTCTGTATCTGTGTTGTTGTAGAACTAACTTGATTGAATGTATACAGGTGAAGCTTGCTATAGATATAAGATTATTCCTTATTTAGCCTTATTCTAATAAGCCTTTAAATTTTTAATAATTAAATCTCCATTTTGAAGTTAAATACATCCTCCTTGTTCATATGCTTCGTTGCTTCCCATTTCTGCATTATTTAAAGTAACTTAAGAACTAAGGCTAAAAATAATAGCTCCTTTAGATGCATTGTTACTATAAGCTTGTAGATTAATAAATATTATTTTAGACTGATCAAAGTAAAAATTTCCATTGAATTTAACTTTGTTAAGTATTGCTTAAATATCTTATAAAACAACTGTCTGTTTTCAAAAGTTTCCAATACTTCCTATAGAAGCTTAGTTAGAAACAAATTAGCAGTTTATAATATAAAATAGACTTTACTTTTTATCTGTGAATATATCAATCACACCACCTTAAGAATAAGCAGAATTTTCTTAGAATTAACTATTCCTAATTTTGGCAATTAATGAGTTACTTAGATACATAAATCCTCCACTTTAAAATATAGCTTCGTTTCTTAAACCTTAAACACTTTCCATCAAAATTATATTAGAATCTTATAAATACAAGGCACCTCCTCTGTTGCATTTGTTTTATATAAAAGAACAATTTTAAATTAGCTAAACGTTTGATTTATATAATCAAATAGACCCTCCTTGATAAGTTGAGTTATTCTAAAGAAATTAATTGTCTATAAAGCTTTAAATGACCTAGAAGCTTATAGAAAAACTGCCTCCATTGTTTGCCCCGTTTTAGCTGAATATATTATTTTAGATAATTGTAGCTTATTCATTTTCCACTAAAAAAAATGCTCCTCCATCATAGTTAGCTGTGTTCTAAACAAAAATACTATTTTCTATTAGATAAATATTGGATGCTGATGAAAAATGAAACCCTCCAAATCTTTCAGCTATATTTCTAAAAGCTTTTATCAAATTTATTTCAGTTAAGTTTGAATGAAAAGATGCTAGAGAGCCTCCATATTAAGCTTTGCTTTCTACAAAAGAAGAGTTGTATATGAGACTAATACTTGAATTTTCAAAATAGATTGCTCCTCCGTAATCTGTTGAAGTATTGTTTTTAAATAGCGAATTAGAGATACTTATTATCTTTGTTGCATTTAAAAATATGCAGCCTCCAAAATTGCTTGCTGAGTTGTTTCTGAAAAAATTTTGGTTGAAGTTTCTAATACTAGAGCTAAACTTTAAGTAAATAACTCCTCCGTTCTCTTTAGCGATATTATTAGCAAAATTACAATTACTAAATTAATCAATATTTGACTAACTTCCAAACAAAAAGCTTCCATTCTAGTTCAGTGCTATATTTTCCTCAGCTCTAAGATTATCCATTAATGTTATATTAGTCAAGTCAATATAGAAGGATCCACCACTACCAGCTTTATTGTTTCTAAATATGCATTCGTCAATTTGTAAAATTTTAGAATGGACTGCATAGACAACACCTCCAGATGTGAATGCACTATTTTACTAAAATATACTGTTTACTATTATCTCTATGTTTGAATATGAGGCATAAATACATCCTCCGTATATATTAGCTTAATTAGAATAAAAGCTACTATTCTATATAGCTTTAATTTAAGATTGCTACAAATAAATACCTCCAGAATCTCCTTTGTTGTCTTCAAATTTGCACGCTATAATACTCAAATTTGACTAACTTAAATAAAGGACCCCGCTTATAGATTTATCTCCATTTAAAATTACTTTGCTTGTGATGAGATTCAGATTTGAATTAACGAAGTATGAAAAGCCAGCAATTAAGGCTGTATTTTATTCAATTAAGGAGTCTTCTATAATAAGAGTTGACTCTTAGTGCTACATTATATTTAAAGAGGCTGTATTCATTTAGAAAATAGACTTGCTCATAATTAATTGGCTTTGATAAGATTAAATTATTTATTCTCTATTAGACTTTAAGCTGCTATTTTATATAGACAGTATGGAGTTATTAAGAAGTATCATTTAGCTCCTTAAAGGAACTTCAAAGTTTTCTATCAATGAGTTTTGCAGAAGAAAGCTACTTTTATAAAAATACATTCAGGTAATTTAGCTTTATTGTGAGTCTCTAATACTGGAGTTTATTATGGCTAATTAAGCTTTAATAGCATTAATAAAAGCAACTTACAAAGGTTTAATTTGGGTGCTACCAGTTTATTATTGAATCCTAATTGTTAAGTCTACCATAGCTAAGTAGTCGTTTACTAGTAGCAAAGTACTATTTTTAAAGATGGTGATAGTGGCATTTGGTAGTTTATTATAGCACATTTCTATGTGACTTTCATTGTCTTAGCATTTCTTAAATTACTAGATTGTTATTTATTTCCCTTATTATTACTAAGCTAATCCTCTCATTATTTCACATTTATCTATACAATTCTTACATTTCAAGCAGTCTAAGCTATGCTCGTGTGGTGATATGTATATTATATGAGGCTCTCCTTCTTCTAAACCATAAATAGTCTCTGAAATGGAAGTAAAAGGGAAATTTATAGTTCCATTAGAATCTTAAATACTAAGTGAGGTAAAAAGCGCAGGAGATGTTACATAGATTTACTTAGCTAAAGTTTTGGTAATAGAGAATAAATTGAAGGCAATAAATAGAAAAGTTAAGGGATTAACTTCCATTATACAGTTAAGAATAAAATAATAACTAAATAGAACTATTAAATTAATAGCTTAACTAAAACTAACTTTAATCAACTAATATATCAAACATTTTAATAAGTTTTAGTTACTGATCTAAATAGAAGATTTAATATATCTAGATCATTAATAAAATAAAGGGAAAGTAGGTTGTATAAAGTAAGTTATAATAGAGTGTAGTTGATTTTATTAAATATGCTTATGTAAGTTATTAAATTAATATACAGCTAATTATTTTATTATTTAGCAAGAAGGTTAAATGATCCAATCCAATGTCAAATCCTAAGTGTCAAGCTACAGCTTACAACATGCTTATAGGATATGAACTTATACATTTATAAATGATGATAGATCCTTGGAGAATAGATCTACATAAAGAGATTTATTTATTGATTTGGTATTAAATAGAATATTTGACTGATAGAGTAATTTAATAACTATTAAGTCTCTTATGAGATAAAATCCTACAATGCTTAATACTTTTATTTAATTCTAGCTTATGTAAAAATAAATGTTTAGAAGTTAATAATTGATATTCTTCAAAATCATAAGATAAAGATAAAACCAATTTAAAACTGCACATTAAGTTGCTCTTTATTAAATAGATTCTTTTTTTAAGATTCTATTTAAAATAGTCCTAGGCTATTGTTCTTGTGAATGAAATCAAATATAGCCAAGGCAAAAAAAATTGGCATAGATAAAAAGAATTGATAATTATACAAATAAAACCTTTAAGAATTTAAGGATAATTAGCTTTTACTTATCAACCAAGTTTATCAAAAAACGTATATCATCAAATGGAATCTTTATCACTTTTACAGTCTTAAAAGAGCTTGCAAAAAGAAAGTTCTAACTAATATTAAAGTATCTCATAGTAAGTTAGGAAATTCCTTATTGTGATATAAGCACTAACATTTAATTTGATTAATAGTGTAGATATAAGAAATTGATTTAAAGGAATAGAGTAAATAGTAATTATTTAATCAGCATCATTAAGAAAAAGAGCTATGTTTGTTTCTATACTTATTATTTTATTTTTACTATAGACTTTTAATATTTTAGATGCTTTAGCATATTGAAGAGAGCTACTAATAAAGTTGGAACTTATTTTTAACCTCTATAGCTGTGATAAAAGAGTAACTATATCCTCATTATCTCTTAAAAAATTGTTTACATTTTTTATAATTAGCAAGTAGTTTAGCTTAATTTTGATCTTCATCAAGCAAAGAAGGACTTTAAATCTAGAACTTATCCGAAAGGCTTTCTTTGCTTGATTATAATTAAAGTACTAGGAAATTTAGAAGGTAAATAACTTGAATAGCTCATTATAGTTATAAGAATTTAATTAGATATTAAACTGAAAAATATTCTAGCATTATGATAAATAAACTTAGTATACTAAGATTTATCTAATAAGTATCTATTTTACCTTCTTGGACTCTTTATTTCTATTATCTTTTAATGGATTGAAATTACGATAACTTTTAGCTTGCTAATAATTATATTTCTTTATATTTATAGATTATTTGGAATTTTCTAATTTTCAACTGAATGCTTTTAAAATAAACCAGCATAAGGTAGCTATCTCTAATAATAAGCTGTTTAGATCTATTATGAGTTATTAGCTATCTAATCTATTAAAAGAGCTTTAACTTATAAAAGTCTAATATTTAGTCAATCTACCATTCTTGTAGCTTTTTAATTCATATTTATTTCCTTATTTCTCTTTTCTTTGCTACTCATAGAAAAAATTTGGATGATTAAAAGGTATAAAAAGATAGGAAAACTAAGTTAGGAAAGGTTTTAAAGATAAATGATAATAATGGGATGAGGCATAGAATTTGATAAAAAAGTATAAGGTTTTAGTAATATTTTCTGATTAAATAGCTAAGATTAATATAATCTATTACACTTATATCAAGTTAATTAAGTTAAAGTTGATTTATTAATAGAATGAGTGATAAATATTAAAAATAACTATTATCGTTTAAAAAGGTTTATGTATAGCTATATTATACAAGTGATTTAATAAATAATATGAAAGTTAATAAATATTAGATGCTAGAATTTAGTAGCTATATTCAATAATAAGAGTCTTATGATTAACTAAACTTAAAGTTAGATACCATTTATGCTCATAAATCAATAGTTAATTGTATCAATCTTTTTAGTTTCATTTCAAACTTAAAAATCCACAACTTGGGTATCGATCCCAATGCCTCTCGCATGCTAAACGCTCTACCATTTGAGCTAGATCCCCTTTAGATATATAAATAATACTTAAATATAATTATATCTTATATATTTTCAATTAAGAACCCTTTAAATAGTTAAATTTTAAGCTATATAGCTAATTTAAGATTGGTTACAATATTACTAGCATATTGGTTAAAAGGGATTATTTTATCTTATATGCAAACATAAAGAAATTATTATAAACTTGATAACTAGTTAAGTTACGAAGTATGAATAAATGATAAAGACAGCCATTTATTTAAACAGTTCAGATAAGGTTATGAAATTAAAATTAACTAGAGTTTAAGTATATTATTTATAATTAGATGCTAAGATGTAAATATGCATAAACCTCAAAGTGTGTATCTAACTTTCTTAATTATTCATTTGTCTTTTAATGATAAAACTTAAGAGCATTAATAAGAAAATTTATTTTAAACTATATGTAGTGAGTATTTAATTCTTATAGCTTTTGCTTCAAAGTAGAATTATAAGAAAGATATATCAAATTAGCAATTTTAAAATAATAAAAGAGAAAAAGATTAACTAAATATTTAATTTACCCAAATACAGTTAAATAATATGAAATTATCTCTAAGGAAAAATATTTTTATGATAAACTTAGATTATAATTACTTTTTTCAAATTACAAGCTTATAATAGAAAAGTTCAATAAAAATATTTTTAAGAAAAAATATTTATTGCTTGAGTGAAAAGCTCTAAAAAATACTATCTAGCTTCTTTTTTATCTTTAATGGTATTCAACTTAATCATAAAAGTCACTATTTTAGATGACACATTTGATTTCTAATAATTATTTATTTAGCTTAAGATTTTGCCTTACATAGCAGTTAAACAATAAACTTTTTGCCTTTTTAATTTTAATTTAATATTAGTTTATTCATAAACTTCTTGCTTAATTGATTATAATTTATGACTCCTTTGCATATTTAAACGAGCAAATAGATATTCTATATAATAATTGTTTTTCATCTTTCTCATCTATTTTAGTCTTAATTTTATAGAAATGTGATTGAAGCTAAATTAAAATATTTATCATATATATCTGCTTCTATATCTGGTATTAAAAGGTACTTTAAACTTATTCGATTTAAGTATTTCAAGCTTATAAACTTTTTTCTATTAGAATGAGCCATAGATTAACCAGCATAAGATAAGCCAATGTATAATAATTTTCTCTTTAAGTGATTTATGCACAAATATTCTTTACCTTAAGATTGATAGTAAAGGCACAGTCTGATATTAAAGAAGCATCTATAAAATAAATTTAGAATGAAATTTAAAATAAAAGAATTATTTATATAGCTCATCAATAAAAAACCTTTCAACTTATTAATAAATATTGCTGATTTAGGAATAATTAAGTGGCTTAGAAATCTAATTTCGTTAAAATCTAAATTAGATAGTAAAACTTTTAAGTTTGAAAGATAAAAGAAAATTAGGGAAAATAAGGTAAAATGCTTATGTGAATAAGTTATTTAAATACTTAGGGATATTTAATTAATTAAAGTCTAAATAGTAAATTAAATAAAAATAAGGTTTGAAAGATACTTAGATTTATTTATATAATAAATAGATAGAAATAAACAAATTAGCGGCTAAAATACCATAAGATTATTTTCAATAAAATAAATGAATCAACGTATTTTTACTATTATAGCAAATGTCATTTAAAGGTAAGCCTCACTTCAACTAATAATATCTATTTCTTAAGTTTAGATTTTAAAATATCAACTTTTATTCTGGAATTTCAAACTAAAAAAAATTTTAGACTAATAAATTTAAATAAATGATAAAGAAAAAATTTAAAAGCTTTAATAAAAGTAAATGTATAAATCTAAGCTAGATAAACTAAAATAGATATGAAATGTTGAACTGAAAGACAAAATCTAATTTAGTTAGAAAAGAAATAAAATAATTTAATGTTTTAAGGAATAATTTTCATTTTTTAACGGATAAAAAATTGTTTAAATTTCAAGTGATATTTATTATGAATCATTGAACAATTCTTCATAATGCTATAAATTCCAAATTTCATAATTTTGATTTATGCATTTAGAATCATTTTAAAAAGCCTAATTGATATAATAATTTTTTATTTTTCGTATGATATTTGATGCTATTCATAAATATTGCTTGATTATTTTCTATTTATATCTTTTGATTATCAATGCTGACTTTTATTAAAGAAGCTAAATGTTGATTTATAACCCTTTAAATCTTAACTGAATCTTTAAGCTTTTATTATTATTATTATTAATTATTAGCTTAATCTAACTAATTAAACATTTGGTTTTTAAAATACAGAAAAGACATAATATCCCACTATATAATTATAATAAAATCATTTATATTAAGACGATATAAGTAACACAATCTATTTTTCTTTAAATTTTTAAGCTAAATTATTTTAAAACTCTAGTCATATAAATTTGGTAATCACCATTCACGGATTTCATCAATTGTTCTCTATTTATTATTTTGTACTAGACTCATTCCTATTGATAATATTTTTTCTTCTTTAATAATTAGGTATTTTAGTTTTTGACTATGTTTCATAAATATATTTTTCAATTAAAAATAATTATTAAGGATATAAAGCCTTCATAGTTATTTATTTTAATCCTGCTTATCTTTCATATATATTTGCGTCTATATATGCTCTTTTATCCAATAGAATGATAAAGTTCCGTTATCAATTTATATTAATTTTAAAGCAAACATTTCTACACTAAATATGCTTAGATTCTTAGTAACTATCAAGTAACTATATATCTTAAAGTCTTCTAACCTAATTTAATTATACCTATAGAGAGAAACAATAAAAGCTTCTACAAAGAGAGAATAACCAAATTTTATTACCTTTTAGTTCATAAATAATCTCAATTAGATGTATTTGAATTACAACAACTTACTAAAAATTCTTCATTAGGAGATTATTTTAATAGATTTAATAACAATAACTTAACTATCAATTTTTCTAGCTTAAAAACCAAGACTTTAAATAATTAGATTTGAATCTTTATAAATAAATATAAAGAATGTTAATCAAGAAAAATAGATAGCAACTATATAGTCCTTTTTAAGCAAGTTTCATAAAATTTTACAGTCATTAATATAAAATAAAAAAGTTAAAGTTAATAGCAGTTCTTTTTTAAAATTGATCTAAATGGCACAAATGCATGTATAAATATAATAAACTTTTGGTTTTGTAAGAATTAAATTATGATTAAGTTAAAAAAACTAATAGAATTTTGAAGTCTCTTTTGCTTTATATTTTAAAAGAAAGAATCAAGAAAAATATGAACCTAATTTAGGTAAAAAGGCTGCTAAACAGAATCATATCGCTAAGTATATTTTTATACTTAAAGTTTAAAAATTTCAATTATAATAAATGATTAATGAAATAGCTTTGCTACAAAGGTTATTTAATAACTTTTAAATAAAGCATATAATATTTGATTATATAAATAAGACCAAAAGATTCAAGTTATTTATAGCTTTAAATTAAGAGTTATACATTTAAATGTTTAATAAGCTAAGACTTATATCAAAATCTATTATACTAACATACTCAAATATTAAAATCTTTATTTTTCTAAATCTTTCTATTAAATTTTTAATCCACTCTTCGCTTATTTTTTCAGAATAAAAATCTAAGAATCTAAGTTTTTTATAAATAGGGTATTCTTTGTTATCTTCATCCACAAAAAGAAAGGCAAATTCGTTGATTTCTTCATTGTAGCTTAAGTCTAAATAACTTAAGTTTAGCTGACTTTAAATTATTAAATGCACATATTCGTTTTTAATACTACAATTATCCAAAGTCAGCTATTTTAAATTTGGAATGCATATAATTTCTTTTATATGGCTTTCATTTAAATTTAAACAGGAATGCAGTTCTAAGCTTTCCAACTATTTGCAGTTTTCTCTCATTACTTACAGGGTTTCAAACTATAAGTCATATATTTCAGAAACAGTAATTTTCTTAAGCTTTCTGCAGCTACTAAATATGAGCTATAAAGTTTCATTCGTAATTTATTCCATTTCTTTAAAGGAAATCTCTTCATAATTTTAGCCATAGGTACTAATAATTTGGAAATCACTATCATTAATCTATAATATCTACTCAAAAATAAGTGATTTTAAGTTGGGAGAGTTTTATAGTAAGAGCTATAAATGTTCTTTTGTAAAGTTTTCGCAATCACTGAACTCAACCTATTAAAGAAAAGCTCATTAATGAGAAAAAATTAGTTAATAATCTTAAACTCTCAAAGTTGAATTTCTAATTATCATTCTTTAAAGCTTACTCTTGTGTATTTTGCTTAAAGTTTGTTCTTTTATTTGACTAGGCTCTGTTATCTCTATTTTGTTAATCTTATGACATTAGTCGCAGAACTGATTGAATCGTTAGTTGTTATTAATGTTGAGTATCTCAAGCTAATTTCCCTTTTTTGACAAATAATTTTAGATATAGTCAAAATTAATCTTTTCACTACATATCTCTAGTATCTTTAGATTTAAACTTAGACAATAGTTAATCAGAAAACTTCCTGTAATCTAATTTTGATGCCACTATTCACTTATCAAATAGATTGAATCCAAATGTTTTAACTTCTCCAAAAAATTAAGCTGTTCATCAGATAAATTCATTTAGTAAAGTGATAGTCTTTTTAAATTGGCACATGCTGAAATATCTGGCAGTGCAATTTTTTGAGAAGGCCAATTCGCTATTGTAACCTCCAAAAGCTATTAAAGACTTTTTCTCTTTCTGTTTAAAGTTTACTTCCTCAGTATGCATTTTTCAAAAATCTGTTTTATTTAGCTACTTAAGCTCTCTGAAAAGCTATTCATATTTATAATTGTTTGCTTTGTATCTGAACTTGCGAATTATTTGAGAGTTCATTCAATTCTATTTTTCGTGTAATTTTCATTTGTTGAGTATCTTCCAATTATTAATTAAAAGAACTAGTAGTTAAAGTGGTATAGTGCTTTACTAACTTACTATAAATTAGCTATTTCATTTTCCTTTAGAAACTGAAATATCTATTAAAGGATATAAATATGATTCCATAGCTTACGCTTTACATCCATAAACTATGTCTAAAATACTCTTATCTCATGTTTTTAGGTTTTAAATTACTCTTCATAATCAAATTAATTTGCCCCAACAGATTAAGAGCATTTTATTTCTTCTTAAGAACATCAGTCATTTAAATTACCCTAAGAGTATAGAAAATTTATATGCTTTTCTTATTTTTCACAATAGCTATTTAAACTTTCTTTCTATCCACTCATTTCTTAAGCGCTTTCCTTTTAATTTAATTCCTTTAATTAAGTTTAAAACAAGTTTTGCTTCATAAGTTATGATTAACTCTTAACTATAAGATTATAAAACATGCTCTGTTTTTTAAACTTCAATGTTTATCTATTATTTTTTGTTATATCTGTATTTTAGTCAGATATTAAAATAAAAGATATTGAAATTACTAGTATACTTAGTATATGAAATTATAAGCTGTAGAGATACGAAAAAACTTTCTTTTATGTCTCTATCTTTCTATTTATTATTTTCCATATAAGACTAAACTCTTTATTTAGCTTAAATTGCTTTTTTTATTAGCCAATATTTTTATGGTATGTGACTAACTTATCTTAACTTTGTCTGCTTTCGTAGAAATATACACTGGTTTATAGCTAAAAACTTTTCAAAACTAAGTTATTAAAGGAACTAATTATATGCTTATAGCTTTCCTTCGCATGTTTAGTCTGGTAGTAAGTTTGTCCATAATATCACAAGGAAAGCTTAATTAATATAGAAAGGAATTGAGGTTGCTTACTTAATGCATATGTAATTGTAAAGGCAGATTATACTTCTAATCTAATTTTTTCTCTTATGATAAAAGATTAAAACTTATCCCTATTTTTATAATTCTCTAAATTTAGAATACATAAGCCAATACTATATCTAGGGAAACTATTAGATCTATAGAATGCATATACTTAAAAACAAAAGTTATTTAAAATTTAATTATAAGAGATGAAGTTAATCTTAGTTATTTAATAAAAGAAATTACTAAACTCTTAATTCATTATTTTATTCTGATTTTTTTCTCTATTTACTCAAATAATTTGGATATTTAAGCTTCATAACTTTTATATAGATTTTTTTCTTAGTATGAGAACATTTTTCTCTTCAGTAGTGAATAAAAGAGAAATAATTAAATAATTTTTAAATAAAAAGCTTAAAGAAAAGCTAGACTTTTAAAATATTTTTACTATTTACTATAGAATTTTTTTATGAGAAAAGCTACTTTCTAAAAGATTTATTAAGAGATAAAATATTACAAATAAGCAAAAAATTATAATTATTTAAGTGTGACTTACCAAAGAGTTAAAAGTTTATCTTTGCTTCTATTAAATAAAATATATAATACCTTCCTTTTCTTAATTTTCTTTTATGATAATAGCATTAAAATATAGAAGCTACTAATAAAAATTTAAATATTAGAATATTAATTAGTGTATTTCAAAGGATTAAGAATGCTCACTTAATTATTTTATTTAGTCTATTTTATGATGTGTTTCTCTTATGAATTTACTTTTCATACATCATAGATTTGAGTTTATATTATAAAAAGAAATTTATAAGCATTCTTTAGATACTTTTATTATTAAGTATAACTTTATTTTATAAACTCTTTTTAAAATAAAACAAATTAAGCAAAGCTCTATTTAAATATAGTTATATTTATTATTATTGTTATATAAGCTTTAATATGATAATTATTAATTCTTTAAGTTCTTATTTGCTTAATTTAAATTAATAGTTAGAAAATTTTTATCTTTGTTTTTTTAATTTCTCTAGATCAGCAAGAGTTGTAGCCTAATTATAGGTTTTTTTAATTTTAAGCAAATAAAATACGCAAATTAATTTTATGCCTCTTCTGTATTCTGCTTCTCCTAATAAAATTCTACATTTGATTATAAACTTTATTGCGTAAAGAGATCTTAACTTTAATAAATATTAACCAAAATGTATATCTCTTTTCCTATTTATCTATAAATAATGATCTTGAAGTATAATAAATATTTCTTTTATTAATTCCATACTAAATACAAAACGCAACAAAGAAATTGAAAATGTTTATCTACAAGATTATAATAAAAATATCTAAACTCTATAGAATGCTAGCTTTTGTTTTATTTAAAATAGTTTGAATAAATATATTAGCATTAATCTATTCTTCAAAAATATTATAAATTGTTCATAAATATAATAAATTAACTTTTGTAGTTATACCATTTTTATTCATAAGTATTATAATAAATGTACATCATTTATTTTATTCAATTTTAGTTTTTCCTTTAAATTAGTTTGCTTCCTTTTTCTAATTTTTGTGTTTTATTAATTTCATTTTCTTTAATTTAGTTACTCTAAATTTATTAAGATTAAAAGAAAAAGCAAGTGGTATTTATTTTACTCACGAGGCTACATATATTTTAATTAATATTTCCTTTGCTAATTATCATTTTCAAATTGATTATAAAGCTTATATCTTTATTTTATTTTTTCTAAAGGCTTTTATTTACTATTTGTTATTTTTTATTATTCTTAATATAAATGTTCCTTTTATATATCACTGCTTTGATTATGATTGAAGAATTAAAATAATAGTTATTTTATATAGCTTAAATTTTAGGAAATTATTAGAGAGATTTAAATTTTGAATGATAATATAAGCCAACATTTAGTGATAGATTACTTAATAATAGTTTAAAGCTTTATTTTTATTAATTAGACACTCAGTTTTGTAGCAGCCTTGCTTAATTTTAATTTAATGTTAAAGACTAAGGTTTGAAAGTTCTTAAGACTATATAATTAAAATAATAATTTAGATTTAGAAATGTTTTTAAATAAGAGAAATGATATATAACTGATTTATTTATATAGGTAAGTGTATGTGTTTTATTAATGCTAAAGCCTTTATATTTCTAATTAACCTAAAGTGAGAACTTTTTAGTAGATAGTGGGTTTTAAGGGTATAAATGATAGTAGGTACTTGATTGATTTTACATTATGGAGGTAATAAAGTATCTAAGTTGGTATTTAAATTTATATGTTATATCTAAAATAAATGATTAGCTGTTCCTTTTCTTTCTTATTTAAACTTAATTTGATGAGGATAGAAATAACTAATGGGTGATATTTGTATTATATAAGGTTATAGACTTAAAGGTAGTTATATATGAAATATATTCCAGTAGATATATAACTGAACTATCTAATCTCTATTAAATTTATATTCTCATGCATTTGATAGTTAAATAGTAGAATGATTGTATATGGTTAAAGTATTTAACTATATAATTAAGTTTATCTTTAACTAACTTATTTCCTATACTTTTAATTAGTTTATTTAAGCAGGATTCAATACAACAGAAGTATAATCGTCAATGCCCATCATTTAATATTTCCTAACATAGAGAACTAACTATGCTATTTTTACTGAGAGTAGCTACCTACATAGACTTATAAAGCATAAGTCTTAATAGAAGCTCTTAACTAATATTATTTTAAAATAAGAACTTATCTTTCTCTAATGTTTTAATTTAGTATCTCAATACAAATCAAATTAATAAACTATTAAAGTCACTTTAGTACGAAAGCAGGATGTGAATGGTTATTTAGATAATCCTAAGAAGCTTAAATAACTTAATTACTTAAAAAATAAGCTATTTTATTCTTTACTCTTTGCTATATGCACCCTAAGGATAATTATAGCTAAGTCTAAGATCCTAACTAATTCTAAAATTTAGTTATAAGGAAAAAGGCATTTAGTTTTGCATTATTTAATTTAAGGAAAGATTACCTACATAATAGAAGACATCATTTTAGATATTAAAATGTTAATACATAAAGAAAAAGAGGATATTAAATAAATACAAACCTTTCTGATTATACACTCTAACTTTAACTTTTATTTTCTTAATTACAAGGCTATTAAGTTTCTTAAATCTAAACCTATAAATAAGTATACAATAATTTTATAGTTAGATAGGTTTATCAATGTCTTAAAAATTAATTACTTGGTACCTAAATAAATAACTAGATGTAAATTAATTTAATAACTTACTAAAAATTATTTAATAAAGACATATATACTTTATTATAGCTTTCTTTATACAAACTACTCTCCTTTTTCTTATATTTATTAATGTATATCTATTAAATCCTTTATAAGGAACAGTCTAATAATAGTTATGGAAATGTTTGATATATTAGTTGATTAAAGTTAGTTTTAGTTAAGCTATTAATTTAATAGCTCTATTTAGTTATTATTTTATTCTTAACTGTATAATGGAAGTTAATCCCTTAACTTTTCTATTTATTGCCTTCAATTTATTCTCTATTACCGAAACTTTAGCTAAGTAAATCTATGTAACGTCTCCTGCGCTTTTTAGTTCACTTAGTATTTAAGATTCTAATGGAACTATAAATTTCCCTTTTATTTCCATTTCAGAGACTATTTATGCTTTAGAAGAAGGAGAGCCTCATACAATATACATATCACCACACGAGCATAGCTTAGACTGCTTGAAATGTAAGAATTGTATAGATAAATGTGAAATAATGAGAGGATTAGCTTAGTAATAATAAGGGAAATAAATAACAATCTAGTAATTTAAGAAATGCTAAGACAATGAAAGTCACATAGAAATGTGCTATAATAAACTACCAAATGCCACTATTAGCATCTTTAAAAATTGTACTTTGCTACTAGTAAACGACTACTTAGCTATGGTAGACTTAACAATTAAGATTCAATAATACAAAATAGATTATGACTAACTCCAATCTAGTTAGAACTAATAAACTTCTTTCCTTAATGCTACCAAATCTCAGTTAGTTATTATAAATTCCACTATTAAAGACTCTTAATAGAGCTAAGGTTCCTGATTTTATTTCTATTCAAGTAGCTTTCTTCTGCAAAACTCACAGGTAGAAAATATGAAAATTCCTTTCTGAAATCAGCTATTTTATCTAAATAGTTCCATACTTTCTATTTAAAACAGTAGTATCTTAGCTAATTAAGGATAAGTGATTTACTCCTATAATAGCTAGTTAAATATAAACAAGACTACTTTTAAAAAAAATACAGCCATTAAAACACTAATAATGCATACAGAGTCAACTTTAGTTATAGAAAATTCCCTATTTTAGTAAAATTCAGCCTAAACTACAGGAATCTTTTAGTCATATAAGTCTAATTAGTATCTCATTAAAAGTCAATTCCTTTCTAATGGAGATTCATCTTTAGTTAGAGCCTTTTATTTAATTTACTCAAACTTAAGTATTCAAGAATGCAAATTTGAGAACAACAAAGGAACTGAAGGAATTATTTGAATGCAGCAATCTTTGATTAAAGTAATTTAAAATAGCTTCTTTTATTCTAATTAAGCTACTTAAAACGGTGGATGTATTAGTGCCTCATATTCAAGCATAGAGTTAATAGTAAACAGTACATTCTACTAAAATAATGCATCGATATTTGGAGCTGTTTTCTATACAGTCCAATCTAATATTTTACTAATTAAAGATTCTTTATTCAAGAAAAATAGAGCTAGTAGTGGTGGGTCTTTCTATATTTACTTGACTAATATAACATCGATTGAAAATATAATTGCTGAGGAAAATACAGCTCTAGATAAGATGGGAAGCTTTTTGTTTGGAAACTAATCAAATATTGATTAATTAAGAAATAGTAGTTTCGCTAATAATATCGCTAAAAAGAGTGGAGGAGTCATTTATTTAACTCTTAACTCTAGTATCAGAAACATAGACTTCAGTATTTTCAGAAACAACTCTGCAAACTATTTTGGGGGTTGCATATTTTTAAACGCGACAAAGATAAATAGTATCTCTAATTCGGTATTTAAAAACAATACTTCAACAGATTATGGAGGAGCAATCTATTTTGAAAATTCAAGTGTTACTCTCATATAAAATTCTTCTTTTGTAGAAAACAAAGCTTAACATGGAGGCTCTCTAGCATCTTTTCATTCAAATTTAACTAAAATAAATTTGATAAAAGCTTTTAGAAATATAGCTGAAAGATTTGGAGGGTTTCATTTTTCATCAGCATCAAATATCTATCTAATAGAAAATAGCACTTTCGTTTAAAATACAGCTAACTATGATGGAGGAGCATTTTATTTAGAGGATAATAAATAAGCTACAATCATCTAAAATAATCTATTTAGCTAAAACAAGGCAAACAATGGAGGCAGTTTTTCTATAAACTTCTAATCCATTTAAAGCTTTATAGACAATTAATTTCTTTAGAATAACTCAACTTATCAAGGAGGATCTATTTGATTATATAAATCAAATGTTTAGCTAATTTAAAATTGTTCTTTTATATAAAACAAATGCAACAGAGGAGGTGCCTTGTATTTAGTAGATTCGAATATAACCTTGATGGAAAATGTTTAAGGTTTAAGAAATGAAGCTATATTTTAAAGCGGAGGATTCATGTATCTAAGTAACTCATTTGTAGCCACCATAAGTAATAGTATATTCTAAGAAAACTAAGCTAATACTTAAGGTGGTGTGATTGATATAATAACTGAATAAAATTAAAATCTATTTTATATTATAAACTGCTAATTTGTTTCTAACTAAGCTTCTATAGGAAGCATTGGAAACTTTTGAAAACAGACTATCATCTTATAAGATACTTAAGTAATATAAAACAGAGTTTAGTTCAATGGAAATTTTTACTTTGATCAGTCTAAAATAATATTTATTAATCTACAAGCTTATAGTAACAATGCATCTAAAGGAGCTGTTATTTTTAGCCTTAGTTCTTAAGTTACTTTGGATAAGGTAGAAATGGGAAGCAACGAAGCATATGAACAAGGAGGATGTATTTACCTATAAAATGGAGATTTAATTATTAAAAATTTAAAGGCTTATTAGAATAAGGCTAATTAAGGAATAATCTTATATCTATAGCAAGCTTCACCTGTATACATTCAATCAAGTTAGTTCTACAACAACACAGATACAGACTCTAACCTCTTAGAAATAGAAAATGTACAATTTATTCAGTTAGAAAAGTGCTAATTTCAAAGTAACTAAGTAAATATATTAATTTAAGCTTAGCAAGTAGATACTATGATCATAAGAGATAGTTTATTTAAGTAGAATTAACTTTAGTATAGAATAGTTGAAACCAAAAACTCTAATTTAGATATTTCTGAAAGTAAAATGGAATAAAATTATATTATAAAGGGAGATTTAATGGAAATATCAGGCAATCAGTTTAACTTAACTAATTGTTTCATTTCTGAAAATGAAGCTGTAAGTGGAGCAATGATTGACATAAAATTCACTAAAGCAATTATAAAAAATTCTTAATTTTAAGGAAATAAAGGATAGAAAGGGGGTTCAATACAATCTTACACTACAGATTATTAAATTATTAATTGTTAATTTAAAAAGAATGTAGTTGAAAGCTAAGGAGGAGTGATAGACGCCAATAAAGATAAAATTTAGATTTATAATAGTTTATTTGAAGAAAATCTATCTTTTTAAGGAGGAACCTTCTAATTTCTCTAAGTAGATGCACAAATTTACAATATAACAGGTTATAATAATTTTGCTGCTTTTGGTGGATTTTCCTATTGTAAATAATCAAACGTAACATTTATAAACTCATAATTTTATAATAATTCAGCATTAGAAGGAGCAGTTATCTACATGTTTATATCAAGAGTTGAGATGGATTTAATCAATTTTTATGATAATTGAGCAAAACTCAAAGGTGGTGTTATTTTTCTTGATATGTAAAGCAAATTATTCATAAAAAACTCGGTAGTTACCAAATGCTTAGCAGATGAAGGATCTTTTATATTGGCTTAAAATGGTATATTTTAATTAGACAACATATCAATTCATGAAAATTAAGCATATAAAACAGGAATTATTAATCTTTGAATTCAAATGGTGAATGCTAAATTACTAAAGCATCTATATATAAAAATAAAGGGAAAGCTTCTATTTATGTGTACTAGAGTCTCTTAAGCATTAGCCAAATATCATTTGCCAGCAACTCTGCAGATGACTTAACACCTGGAATTTTCATTCATAACTCTTAAATTTACATAAGTGATTCTATTTTTAATGATCAAGAGTCACAAAAAGGAGTTTTTATATATAGTGAATATTAATCTAAAATATAAATTTTAAATTCTAAGTTTCGAAATGAAAAAGGAAAGAAAGGAGGAGCTTTATACGTGTTTCAATCAGAAGCTGTAATAAGTAACACCAGTTTCAGTAATATAATAGTCAATTTAAATGATGGTACTATTTGTGCTTAGTAATCCAACTTAAGTATCTAAAATTCTATTTTTAACAATATAATATCTTAATAATAAGGAGGCTCAGTTGTTTTTATGATATAGTCAAATATGACAATGGAGTAATGTACTTTGACTAACTATTATAGTACAGCAATAGCTATTTAATAAAATAGTGCATTAACTTTAACTCTTACAACATTTAGAAATGGACAAAGCAAAAATTTTCCTGGTTCAGCTGTTTATTCATAAAACTCATAATTGGATATGTTTAATTGTACTTGTGATAACTAGATATCCTAAATAGGTTCTTGCTTTGCAATAGTAAATGATGAAGTATTTTATAAATATTTAATCTAATATAATCATTTTGAGAATGTTACAGCTTTATAATAAGGAGGTGTAGGATACTGCTATAATGCTAATATCACCTTTTTATATAATAACTTTGTAAGCAATAAAATTGAAAGAGGAGAGTAATCTACTCTAAAAGGAGGAGCTTTAAGATTGATATGTGATAATAAATTAATTTGTGACTATAGAATAGAAAGGAATTTCTTTATTAATAACTCTATTTAAAGTATCAATAGTGAAGGAGGAGCTATTTCATTTTAAGGAACTATACCTACTTTCATTCCTGATATAGAAAGTTAAGAAATTTGCCTCTATTTCAAAAATAATTCAGCTTTCTATGGAAATCATTTTGCTTCATTTGCATATACTCTTAGTAATACTAATACGATAGATGCATTAGATCATTGTACAAACACCAAAATATAAAGATAACTAGTTTCATAGTTACCTGGTTTTCCTATAACTGAGCATTTATTTTATATAATAGATATTTAAGGTTAGCTAGTTAGAACTGATAACATCTCTTAAGCATCTATTTATTCCAATAACAGTGATTCAGAGTTATCAGGAAAAACTAAAGTATAAGCTGAACTTGGTGTGTTTGATTTCAAGGATATAATAATAAAGGCAGAACCAAAAACTAATATTAGCTTATATATAGAAACCAATGCCATTGATATTGATACTTTACCTTTTAACTTAAAGTTTATCAATAAATTTAATATGGAAGTATACATTTAGAAATGCTTATAAGGATAAATACTTATAGAGGGTAATTCATGCTATAATTGTCTTTATGGATAATATTCCTTTAACTAAAGCGATCTGAAATGCAAAGAGTGTATTGCTGGTTCGACATGTTATGGAAGTGATTTGATTGGACCTAAAAAAGGATTTTGAAGAAAAAGTTTTGAAACAGATAATATTCATGAATGTCCTAATAGCAAAGCATGTAAAGGAACTACTGTAAATGATAGTTTTGTGGATATTTATTTATAAACCACTGATTAGTAAAATAGAGAAGATCTCAAGAAAGGAATTAATTGAAAAGGAGAATGTGCTGAAGGTTATAAAGGTGTTATGTGTGACGTTTGCGAGAAAGATTGAACAAAAAATGATATAAATGAGTGTCAAAAATGTTTAAGTAAAAGATGATCTATCTTACTTGGTACTTTTACTATAACAATATTCATCATTTTCGTTATATACTTAGTTGTTCAAACTCTTAAATCAGCAGAAAAGTAAGAGTCTTACTATGGGGTCTATTTAAAAGTGTTGACTAACTATTTCTAATTTTCTTCTTTAATTTAGAAATTTTAGTTCAATTGATCAAATGTACTTAAAAGCTACTTTGAAGCAAATTAAAGAATAACGGCATAGACTTCTAATATATTGAAAATAGATTGTTTATTTTAAGAAGGAGAAGAGTTTTATTATAGCAAAGTATTGAGCATTTTGATGTTACCTTTAATAATTTTAGTAATATCCCTTGTATTAGTGAGTGTATACTCTTGCATAAAATATAAAAAGTTTAATAATTCTATCTTTATAACTATAATGAGTGTTTCCTACTTCCAAATTTGTACTAATTTAACCTCTACTATTTTTAGTGTTTTTAGTTGCTATAAGATAGAAGATGACTATTACGTTCTAAACTCTTATACTGATATATAATGTTGAAAGGGAAGGCATATAAAGTTTGTCTTAATATTTGGTTTACCCTTCACTACTTCTGTATGCGTTTTTTGTTCCTTTTAACGTTTTTATTTACTTATATAGGAAGAGAAAAATAATAAAATCCTACTAAATAAAGTCTTAGTTTGGGTTTCTAACAATAGGGTACAAAGAGAATTTCTACTACTGAGAAATATTCAAAATTTACTAGAAATTTTAAATTTCCTTTATTTTTATTTTTCTATAGAAGAATACTATAATTTTCTAGTTCTGATGCTTAATTCTTGTACTGCTGGTGTTTATTTATCTGTAGAGGTAAAATAATGCTTATATAAAAGAAGAGCTTAATAAACTAGAAGCTATTTACTTATATGTATCAGCATTTACACTATATATAGGTATCTATTTTGATTCTGGATAAAGATACTTAATTATTGATATCGCTTCTTTTATACTACTAGTTGCTGCTAATGTATACTTCATTCTTGTCTGGATATACTACTTTATACTTCTCTTTGGAAGTCAATACTATAGAAAATATCTCAAAACATGCTTTTGCTTTATCTGCTTTTAATAAAAGTTAGATTTAATGGAAACTATTAATTAATGGGAAAAGTAAGAAGGAAATTATCTTAGAGACTAATAGAGTAAATGAAGGAAATGCTAAAATAAGATTTCCTCAATATTAAGAAGAAAAAGGATAAAGATCTTCAATGATAAAGAAGAAGTTTAATTTTATAACCTAAACTAAGAAAATAAGCATACCAAAAAACTAACCCTTCATTTTAAGTAGAAAGAAGATATAACTATCTTAAAATAAATGGACTTATCATATTTAATCAGCATTGGCTTATATGAACTCTATAACTAAAACTCTAGAAACTTCATATTAACGCAAACAGAATATTGAAATTAAAGAATTAAGTGATTCTTATAAATATCAAGCTAAATTTAAAATAATCCAAGTAATATTATTACTAATTAAAATAGTCATCAAGAAGAAATTTAAACCTAAAACTATTCAAATCAGACATAATAATCCTATTAATCAAATAATAGTTCATTTGGATAATAAATATAGTCTTAGATTTAGTTAGAATCAAAAATAAGCAGTAGATAAAAGATGAGAAATTATAACAAAAAAGTTGAGAAATAAGCAGATTAAAATAAGCATAAGATTCAAAAAATATCTATCAAAAAATCTATTAACTTATAAACAATTGCTGAAACTCTTGAAGAATCCGAATAATAGAATGAAGTATGGAATTTTTAACAATCTGATTAGACATTAGAGAAATCTTAATAAGAAATTGAATTTTTAGATGAAAAGAAATGTGAAGACCGAATAAATAAAAATAGAAATTTGGACAAAGAGGAGTAATGATAGAAGTTGTATGAAATACGATAAATCTTATTAATAATTTTTATAATATATTTAAATAAATTTTTTTTATTAGATAAATAATCAAATTAATTAATTACGTGGTTCTACCATTATTAAGTTCACCATAATTAAGAAGAGAAACCAAATTTTACTATAATAATAATATAGAAATTTTACAAGTTTCTCCTGATCTCCTTTATGTTCTCACACTTCTTCTATCTCCTCTTCCAATATGTCTAGTATTTGCTAATCTGAAAGTTAAGGATCAATTTCCGCTAATAAATCTTCTTGGATAGTTAAATATTTATTACTACCTATTTTATACTTTTTATTTTATCTTCCTTACTACGATTTCATCTATGAACTTTTTTTACCTTTCATAGATAATAAAATGGCATCTAAGAAAAAATTAAATTAAAATGAATCTTCTAACTAACAATAAGATACCTTGATTGAGGTTTATTAGCTATAATCAGAAATTAAAAAACTATAAGAAGCAGTGCAGCAATTAATTCCGCAAATTAACAGTTTAGACTTAAAAATTAACTAGCTTTAAAACTATTTAAAATACTAAATACACAATTAAGCATAAAAGCTTTGATACATCTACTTAATCATTAATCTAAAAGAACAAAAGAACAAATATTTTAAGTTAGAATCTCAATTAAATAATTGCCAAACGAGTTACGAGTAAAGCCATGCTTGATTTAATGGAAATTGAACAATCAAATTTAAATATTTATTAAATTATTTATTATATAAAATGGATGTCCGCCGCGTCAGAAAAACTAGTAGGTAATCTGGTGCAGTGTATACTGCATTGCGAGTAATCTCGCACTAGATGCCACCACGGGGAAGGGTGGATAAGCTCCGTTGAGACATGCAAACTTACTCCTAGGCTCTCTCTAGCAGTATGAAAGTTTGACTGACGGCCTTATAATTAATGACTTAATAACTAATTCTTATTTGGATCTTATTTAAGAAAACTGAAGCATTTTACTCAAGATTTAAGAATAATTTTTAATAAGAAGATTCCCCATTTGGAGAAGCTGATATGACTCATCGGACTTCTTGAATTTTAACAGGAATCATGAGAACATTTTTCTTAATATTAAATATTAATATTGAAATAGCTGCGTGTCAATGAGGTGCTACACGCTCTAAAATAATTTTTATTTATTTATTATTAAACATTAAAAAATTAAACAATTAAGTAAGTAATAAAAAGAAGACCATTTATGTGCTGATTCTGTAGAAGGTTAGGGCACAAAAAATAAAATTGCTGGAAATACAAAAAATTTCATAGTTACGAAAATAAAAAGTTCTGATAAAACCTAACCAAGCTTTAGTGTACATCAGAAGGTGATCTATATAGAAAAAAATGATTGGAGAAAACTATTTATTTTAAAATAGTAGATACAAAAATGAATGAACGAAGCAAATGTTTGAAAAGGATTGAAAAAGTAGCAAAATACCAACAGTAAAGAAAGGCCAGATTAGCAGTCAAAGATTTTTTTACAAAAATTAGAACCTTGAAAAGAAATGGATGATTTCAATGAATAATAGAATTGATTTTTGAGATTTATTATTTGATTGAAGTTATAATTTATGAAGTGT
Source organism: Loxodes magnus (assembly GCA_946699065.1). Lineage (NCBI taxonomy): Eukaryota > Ciliophora > Karyorelictea > Loxodida > Loxodidae > Loxodes > Loxodes magnus. The sequence continues at coordinate 304 of CAMPDV010002516.1, read as the reverse complement.
TCTCTAGGCTTATAAATAAACTTTATTTATATGATATATTTTGAATAATAATTAAATATTATGATTTATTGTATACATATTTATTTATATTTTGCTATTAAGTTAATCCTTAAAAAGTATCTTATACTGGTTATTAAGAGAAATTATTGAAAGAAGTCTTATTGCTTATTTTTCTATATAATGGGCAAATTATTATAATCATAAGGCAAGGATGAAATATTCAATTTGCTTAAGATATCATTTTAGGAATGTGGTAAAAGTTGAATTGATAAACGAAGATTTGTAGGAAAGAAAAGGCTTGTAA
>CAMPDV010002515.1:0-64762 GCA_946699065.1 Loxodes magnus | reverse complement strand
ACTTATAACTTCTTTTTATCTCCAAGTTTTAGTAATTCTAAAAGCTGTAATTCTATCTTCTTTTCTTACTTTACTTCCTCACTTTTCTAAATACTTATAACTTCTTTTTATCTCTAAGTTTTAGTAATTCTAAAAGCTGTAATTCTATCTTCTTTTCTTACTTTACTTCCTCACTTTTCTAAATACTTATAACTTCTTTTTATCTCTGAGATTTAGTAATTCTAAAAGCTGTAATTATATCTTCTTTTCTTACTTTACTTCCTCACTTTTCTAAATATTATAACTTCTTTTTATCTCTAAGTTTTAGTAATTCTAAAAGCTGTAATTATATCTTCTTTTCTTACTTTACTTCCTCACTTTTCTAAATACTTATAACTTCTTTTTATCTCTAAGTTTTAGTAATTCTAAAAGCTGTAATTATATCTTCTTTTCTTACTTTACTTCCTTACTTTTCTAAATACTTATAACTTCTTTTTATCTCTAAGTTTTAGTAATTCTAAAAGCTGTAATTATATCTTCTTTTCTTACTTTTCTTCCTCACTTTTCTAAATACTTATAACTTCTTTTTATCTCTAAGTTTTAGTAATTCTAAAAGCTGTAATTCTATATTCTTTTCTTACTTTACTTCCTCACTTTTCTAAATACTTATAACTTCTTTTTATCTCCAAGATTTAGTAACTCAAAAAGCTGTAATTCTATCTTCTTTTCTTAATTTACTTCCTTACTTTTCTAAATACTTATAACTTCTTTTTATCTCCAAGTTTTAGTAATTCTAAAAGCTGTAATTATATCTTCTTTTCTTACTTTACTTCCTCACTTTTCTAAATACTTATAACTTCTTTTTATCTCCAAGATTTAGTAATTCTAAAAGCTGTAATTCTATCTTCTTTTCTTACTTTACTTCCTCACTTTTCTAAATACTTATAACTTCTTTTCATCTCCAAGTTTTAGTAATTCTAAAAGCTGTAATTCTATCTTCTTTTCTTACTTTACTTCCTCACTTTTCTAAATACTTATAACTTCTTTTTATCTCTAAGTTTTAGTAATTCTAAAAGCTGTAATTATATCTTCTTTTCTTACTTTACTTCCTCACTTTTCTAAATACTTATAACTTCTTTTTATCTCCAAGTTTTAGTAATTCTAAAAGCTGTAATTCTATCTTCTTTTCTTACTTTACTTCCTCACTTTTCTAAATACTTATAACTTCTTTTTATCTCTAAATTTTAGTAATTCTAAAAGCTGTAATTATATCTTCTTTTCTTACTTTACTTCCTCACTTTTCTAAATACTTATAACTTCTTTTCATCTCCAAGTTTTAGTAACTCTAAAAGCTGTAATTCTATCTTCTTTTCTTAATTTACTTCCTCACTTTTCTAAATACTTATAACTTCTTTTTATCTCTAAGTTTTAGTAATTCTAAAAGCTGTAATTCTATCTTCTTTTCTTACTTTACTTCCTCACTTTTCTAAATACTTATAACTTCTTTTTATCTATAATTTTAGTAATTCTAAAAGCTGTAATTCTGTCTTCTTTTCTTACTTTACTTCCTTATTTGCTAAATACTTATAACTTCTTTTTATCTCTAAGTTTAAATAACTCTAAAAGCTGTAATTCTATCTTCTTTTCTTACTTTACTTCCTCACTTTTCTAAATACTTATAACTTCTTTTTATCTCTAAGTTTTAGTAATTCTAAAAGCTGTAATTATATCTTCTTTTCTTACTTTACTTCCTCACTTTTCTAAATACTTATAACGTCTTTTTATCTCTAAATTTTAGTAATTCTAAAAGCTGTAATTCTATCTTCTTTTCTTACTTTACTTCCTCACTTTTCTAAATACTTATAACTTCTTTTTATCTCTAAGTTTTAGTAATTCTAAAAGCTGTAATTATATCTTCTTTTCTTACTTTACTGACTCACTTTTCTAAATACTTATAACTTCTTTTTATCTCCAAGATTTAGTAATTCTAAAAGCTGTAATTCTATCTTCTTTTCTTACTTTACTTCCTCACTTTTCTAAATACTTATAACTTCTTTTTATCTCCAAGTTTTAGTAATTCTAAAAGCTGTAATTCTGTCTTCTTTTCTTACTTTACTTCCTCACTTTTCTAAATACTTATAACTTCTTTTTATCTCTAAGTTTAAATAACTCTAAAAGCTGTAATTCTATCTTCTTTTCTTACTTTACTTCCTCACTTTTCTAAATACTTATAACTTCTTTTTATCTCTAAGTTTTAGTAATTCTAAAAGCTGTAATTCTATCTTCTTTTCTTACTTTACTTCCTCACTTTTCTAAATACTTATAACTTCTTTTTATCTCTGAGATTTAGTAATTCTAAAAGCTGTAATTATATCTTCTTTTCTTACTTTACTTCCTCACTTTTCTAAATATTATAACTTCTTTTTATCTCTAAGTTTTAGTAATTCTAAAAGCTGTAATTATATCTTCTTTTCTTACTTTACTTCCTCACTTTTCTAAATACTTATAACTTCTTTTTATCTCTAAGTTTTAGTAATTCTAAAAGCTGTAATTATATCTTCTTTTCTTACTTTACTTCCTTACTTTTCTAAATACTTATAACTTCTTTTTATCTCTAAGTTTTAGTAATTCTAAAAGCTGTAATTATATCTTCTTTTCTTACTTTACTTCCTTACTTTTCTAAATACTTATAACTTCTTTTTATCTCTAAGTTTTAGTAATTCTAAAAGCTGTAATTATATCTTCTTTTCTTACTTTACTTCCTCACTTTTCTAAATACTTATAACTTCTTTTTATCTCCAAGATTTAGTAACTCTAAAAGCTGTAATTCTATCTTCTTTTCTTACTTTACTTCCTCACTTTTCTAAATACTTATAACTTCTTTTTATCTCTAAGTTTTAGTAATTCTAAAAGCTGTAATTCTATATTCTTTTCTTACTTTACTTCCTCACTTTTCTAAATACTTATAACTTCTTTTTATCTCCAAGATTTAGTAACTCTAAAAGCTGTAATTCTATCTTCTTTTCTTAATTTACTTCCTTACTTTTCTAAATACTTATAACTTCTTTTTATCTCCAAGATTTAGTAATTCTAAAAGCTGTAATTATATCTTCTTTTCTTACTTTACTTCCTCACTTTTCTAAATACTTATAACTTCTTTTTATCTCCAAGATTTAGTAATTCTAAAAGCTGTAATTCTATCTTCTTTTCTTACTTTACTTCCTCACTTTTCTAAATACTTATAACTTCTTTTCATCTCCAAGTTTTAGTAATTCTAAAAGCTGTAATTCTATCTTCTTTTCTTACTTTACTTCCTCACTTTTCTAAATACTTATAACTTCTTTTTATCTCCAAGATTTAGTAATTCTAAAAGCTGTAATTCTATCTTCTTTTCTTACTTTACTTCCTCACTTTTCTAAATACTTATAACTTCTTTTTATCTCTGAGATTTAGTAATTCTAAAAGCTGTAATTCTATCTTCTTTTCTTACTTTACTTCCTCACTTTTCTAAATACTTATAACTTCTTTTTATCTCTAAGTTTTAGTAATTCTAAAAGCTGTAATTCTATCTTCTTTTCTTACTTTACTTCCTCACTTTTCTAAATACTTATAACTTCTTTTTATCTCTAAGTTTTAGTAATTCTAAAAGCTGTAATTCTATCTTCTTTTCTTAATTTACTTCCTCACTTTTCTAAATACTTATAACTTCTTTTTATCTCTAAGTTTTAGTAATTCTAAAAGCTGTAATTCTATCTTCTTTTCTTACTTTACTTCCTCACTTTTCTAAATACTTATAACTTCTTTTTATCTATAATTTTAGTAATTCTAAAAGCTGTAATTCTGTCTTCTTTTCTTACTTTACTTCCTTATTTGCTAAATACTTATAACTTCTTTTTATCTCTAAGTTTAAATAACTCTAAAAGCTGTAATTCTATCTTCTTTTCTTACTTTACTTCCTTACTTTTCTAAATACTTATAACTTCTTTTTATCTCTAAGTTTTAGTAATTCTAAAAGCTGTAATTATATCTTCTTTTCTTACTTTACTGACTCACTTTTCTAAATACTTATAACTTCTTTTTATCTCCAAGTTTTAGTAATTCTAAAAGCTGTAATTATATCTTCTTTTCTTACTTTACTTCCTCACTTTTCTAAATACTTATAACTTCTTTTTATTTCTGAGTTTTAGTAATTCTAAAAGCTGTAATTCTATCTTCTTTTCTTACTTTACTTCCTCACTTTTCTAAATACTTATAACTTCTTTTTATCTCTAAGATTTATTAATTCTAAAAGCTGTAATTCTATCTTCTTTTCTTACTTTTCTTCCTCACTTTTCTAAATACTTATAACTTCTTTTTATCTCTAAGATTTATTAATTCTAAAAGCTGTAATTCTATCTTCTTTTCTTACTTTACTTCCTCACTTTTCTAAATACTTATAACTTCTTTTCATCTCCAAGTTTTAGTAATTCTAAAAGCTGTAATTCTATCTTCTTTTCTTACTTTTCTTCCTCACTTTTCTAAATACTTATAACTTATTTTTATCTCTGAGATTTATTAATTCTAAAAGCTGTAATTCTATCTTTTTTTCTTACTTTACTGACTCACTTTTCTAAATACTTATAACTTCTTTTTATCTCTAAGTTTTAGTAATTCTAAAAGCTGTAATTCTATCTTCTTTTCTTACTTTACTTCCTCACTTTTCTAAATACTTATAACTTCTTTTTATCTCTAAGTTTTAGTAATTCAAAAAGCTGTAATTATATCTTCTTTTCTTACTTTACTTCCTCACTTTTCTAAATACTTATAACTTCTTTTTATCTCTAAGTTTTAGTAATTCAAAAAGCTGTAATTATATCTTCTTTTCTTACTTTACTTCCTCACTTTTCTAAATACTTATAACTTCTTTTTATCTCCAAGTTTTAGTAATTCTAAAAGCTGTAATTATATCTTCTTTTCTTACTTTACTTCCTCACTTTTCTAAATACTTATAACTTCTTTTCATCTCCAAGTTTTAGTAATTCTAAAAGCTGTAATTCTATCTTCTTTTCTTACTTTACTTCCTCACTTTTCTAAATACTTATAACTTCTTTTTATCTCTAAGATTTATTAATTCTAAAAGCTGTAATTCTATCTTCTTTTCTTACTTTACTTCCTCACTTTTCTAAATACTTATAACTTCTTTTTATCTCTAAGTTTTAGTAATTCTAAAAGCTGTAATTCTATCTTCTTTTCTTACTTTACTTCCTCACTTTTCTAAATATTTATAACTTCTTTTTATCTCCAAGTTTTAGTAATTCTAAAAGCTGTAATTCTATCTTCTTTTCTTACTTTACTTCCTCACTTTTCTAAATACTTATAACTTCTTTTTATCTCTAAGTTTTAGTAATTCTAAAAGCTGTAATTATATCTTCTTTTCTTACTTTACTTCCTCACTTTTCTAAATACTTATAACTTCTTTTTATCTCTAAACTTAAATAATTCTAAAAGCTGTAATTCTATATTCTTTTCTTACTTTACTTCCTCACTTTTCTAAATACTTATAACTTCTTTTTATCTCTGAGTTTTAGTAATTCTAAAAGCTGTAATTCTATCTTCTTTTCTTACTTTACTTCCTCACTTTTCTAAATACTTATAACTTCTTTTTATCTCTAAACTTAAATAATTCTAAAAGGTGTAATTCTATCTTCTTTTCTTACTTTACTTCCTCACTTTTCTAAATACTTATAACTTCTTTTTATCTCCAAGTTTTAGTAATTCTAAAAGCTGTAATTCTATCTTCTTTTCTTACTTTACTGACTCACTTTTCTAAATACTTATAACTTCTTTTTATTTCTGAGTTTTAGTAATTCTAAAAGCTGTAATTCTGTCTTCTTTTCTTACTTTTCTTCCTCACTTTTCTAAATACTTATAACTTCTTTTTATCTCTAAGTTTAAATAACTCTAAAAGCTGTAATTCTATCTTCTTTTCTTACTTTACTTCCTCACTTTTCTAAACACTTATAACTTCTTTTTATCTCTAAGTTTTAGTAATTCTAAAAGCTGTAATTATATCTTCTTTTCTTACTTTACTTCCTCACTTTTCTAAATACTTATAACTTCTTTTTATCTCTAAACTTAAATAATTCTAAAAGCTGTAATTCTATATTCTTTTCTTACTTTACTTCCTCACTTTTCTAAATACTTATAACTTCTTTTTATCTCTGAGTTTTAGTAATTCTAAAAGCTGTAATTCTATATTCTTTTCTTACTTTACTTCCTCACTTTTCTAAATACTTATAACTTCTTTTTATCTCTAAACTTAAATAATTCTAAAAGCTGTAATTATATCTTCTTTTCTTACTTTACTTCCTCACTTTTCTAAATATTATAACTTCTTTTTATCTCTAAGTTTTAGTAATTCTAAAAGCTGTAATTATATCTTCTTTTCTTACTTTACTTCCTCACTTTTCTAAATACTTATAACTTCTTTTTATCTCCAAGTTTTAGTAATTCTAAAAGCTGTAATTATATCTTCTTTTCTTACTTTACTTCCTCACTTTTCTAAATACTTATAACTTCTTTTCATCTCCAAGTTTTAGTAATTCTAAAAGCTGTAATTCTATCTTCTTTTCTTACTTTACTTCCTCACTTTTCTAAATACTTATAACTTCTTTTCATCTCCAAGTTTTAGTAATTCTAAAAGCTGTAATTCTATCTTCTTTTCTTACTTTACTTCCTCACTTTTCTAAATACTTATAACTTCTTTTTATCTCTAAGTTTTAGTAATTCTAAAAGCTGTAATTCTATCTTCTTTTCTTACTTTACTTCCTCACTTTTCTAAATACTTATAACTTCTTTTTATCTCTAAGTTTTAGTAATTCTAAAAGCTGTAATTCTATCTTCTTTTCTTACTTTACTTCCTCACTTTTCTAAATACTTATAACTTCTTTTCATCTCCAAGTTTTAGTAATTCTAAAAGCTGTAATTCTATATTCTTTTCTTACTTTACTTCCTCACTTTTCTAAATACTTATAACTTCTTTTTATCTCTAAACTTAAATAATTCTAAAAGCTGTAATTATATCTTCTTTTCTTACTTTACTTCCTCACTTTTCTAAATACTTATAACTTCTTTTCATCTCCAAGTTTTAGTAATTCTAAAAGCTGTAATTCTATCTTCTTTTCTTACTTTACTTCCTCACTTTTCTAAATACTTATAACTTCTTTTTATCTCTAAGATTTATTAATTCTAAAAGCTGTAATTCTATCTTCTTTTCTTACTTTACTTCCTCACTTTTCTAAATACTTATAACTTCTTTTTATCTCCAAGATTTAGTAATTCTAAAAGCTGTAATTCTATCTTCTTTTCTTACTTTACTTCCTCACTTTTCTAAATACTTATAACTTCTTTTTATCTCTGAGTTTTAGTAATTCTAAAAGCTGTAATTATATCTTCTTTTCTTACTTTACTTCCTCACTTTTCTAAATACTTATAACTTCTTTTTATCTCTAAGTTTTAGTAATTCTAAAAGGTGTAATTCTATCTTCTTTTCTTACTTTACTTCCTCACTTTTCTAAATACTTATAACTTCTTTTTATCTCCAAGATTTAGTAATTCTAAAAGCTGTAATTATATCTTCTTTTCTTACTTTACTTCCTCACTTTTCTAAATACTTATAACTTCTTTTCATCTCCAAGTTTTAGTAATTCAAAAAGCTGTAATTATATCTTCTTTTCTTACTTTACTTCCTCACTTTTCTAAATACTTATAACTTCTTTTTATCTCTAAACTTAAATAATTCTAAAAGCTGTAATTCTATATTCTTTTCTTACTTTACTTCCTCACTTTTCTAAATACTTATAACTTCTTTTTATCTCTGAGTTTTAGTAATTCTAAAAGCTGTAATTCTATATTCTTTTCTTACTTTACTTCCTCACTTTTCTAAATACTTATAACTTCTTTTTATCTCTGAGTTTTAGTAATTCTAAAAGCTGTAATTCTATCTTCTTTTCTTACTTTACTTCCTCACTTTTCTAAATACTTATAACTTCTTTTTATCTCTAAGTTTTAGTAATTCTAAAAGCTGTAATTCTATCTTCTTTTCTTACTTTACTTCCTCACTTTTCTAAATACTTATAACTTCTTTTTATCTCTAAGTTTAAATAACTCTAAAAGCTGTAATTCTATCTTCTTTTCTTACTTTACTTCCTCACTTTTCTAAATACTTATAACTTCTTTTTATCTCCAAGATTTAGTAATTCTAAAAGCTGTAATTCTATCTTCTTTTCTTACTTTACTTCCTCACTTTTCTAAATACTTATAACTTCTTTTTATCTCTAAGTTTTAGTAATTCTAAAAGCTGTAATTCTATCTTCTTTTCTTACTTTACTTCCTCACTTTTCTAAATACTTATAACTTCTTTTTATCTCTAAGTTTTAGTAATTCTAAAAGCTGTAATTATATCTTCTTTTCTTACTTTACTTCCTCACTTTTCTAAATACTTATAACTTCTTTTTATCTCCAAGATTTAGTAATTCTAAAAGCTGTAATTATATCTTCTTTTCTTACTTTACTTCCTCACTTTTCTAAATACTTATAACTTCTTTTCATCTCCAAGTTTTAGTAATTCTAAAAGCTGTAATTCTATCTTCTTTTCTTACTTTACTTCCTTACTTTTCTAAATACTTATAACTTCTTTTCATCTCCAAGTTTTAGTAATTCTAAAAGCTGTAATTCTATCTTCTTTTCTTACTTTACTTCCTCACTTTTCTAAATACTTATAACTTATTTTCATCTCCAAGTTTTAGTAATTCTAAAAGCTGTAATTCTATCTTCTTTTCTTACTTTACTTCCTCACTTTTCTAAATACTTATAACTTCTTTTTATCTCTAAGATTTATTAATTCTAAAAGCTGTAATTCTATCTCTTTTCTTACTTTACTTCCTCACTTTTCTAAATACTTATAACTTCTTTTCATCTCCAAGTTTTAGTAATTCTAAAAGCTGTAATTCTATCTTCTTTTCTTACTTTACTTCCTCACTTTTCTAAACACTTATAACTTCTTTTTATCTCCAAGATTTAGTAATTCTAAAAGCTGTAATTATATCTTCTTTTCTTACTTTACTTCCTCACTTTTCTAAATACTTATAACTTCTTTTTATCTCTAAACTTAAATAATTCTAAAAGCTGTAATTCTATATTCTTTTCTTACTTTACTTCCTCACTTTTCTAAATACTTATAACTTCTTTTTATCTCTGAGTTTTAGTAATTCTAAAAGCTGTAATTCTATCTTCTTTTCTTACTTTACTTCCTCACTTTTCTAAATACTTATAACTTCTTTTTATCTCTAAACTTAAATAATTCTAAAAGCTGTAATTATATCTTCTTTTCTTACTTTACTTCCTCACTTTTCTAAATACTTATAACTTCTTTTCATCTCCAAGTTTTAGTAATTCTAAAAGCTGTAATTCTATCTTCTTTTCTTACTTTACTTCCTCACTTTTCTAAATACTTATAACTTCTTTTCATCTCCAAGTTTTAGTAATTCTAAAAGCTGTAATTATATCTTCTTTTCTTACTTTACTTCCTCACTTTTCTAAATACTTATAACTTCTTTTTATCTCTAAGTTTTAGTAATTCTAAAAGCTGTAATTCTATCTTCTTTTCTTACTTTACTTCCTCACTTTTCTAAATACTTATAACTTCTTTTTATCTCTGAGTTTTAGTAATTCTAAAAGCTGTAATTCTATCTTCTTTTCTTACTTTACTTCCTCACTTTTCTAAATACTTATAACTTCTTTTTATCTCTAAGATTTAGTAATTCTAAAAGCTGTAATTATATCTTCTTTTCTTACTTTACTTCCTCACTTTTCTAAATACTTATAACTTCTTTTCATCTCCAAGTTTTAGTAATTCTAAAAGCTGTAATTCTATCTTCTTTTCTTACTTTACTTCCTCACTTTTCTAAATACTTATAACTTCTTTTTATCTCTGAGTTTTAGTAATTCTAAAAGCTGTAATTCTATATTCTTTTCTTACTTTACTTCCTCACTTTTCTAAATACTTATAACTTCTTTTTATCTCTAAGTTTTAGTAATTCTAAAAGCTGTAATTATATCTTCTTTTCTTACTTTACTTCCTCACTTTTCTAAATACTTATAACTTCTTTTCATCTCCAAGATTTAGTAATTCTAAAAGCTGTAATTATATCTTCTTTTCTTACTTTACTTCCTCACTTTTCTAAATACTTATAACTTCTTTTCATCTCCAAGTTTTAGTAATTCTAAAAGCTGTAATTCTATCTTCTTTTCTTACTTTACTTCCTCACTTTTCTAAATACTTATAACTTCTTTTTATCTCCAAGATTTAGTAATTCTAAAAGCTGTAATTCTATCTTCTTTTCTTACTTTACTTCCTCACTTTTCTAAATACTTATAACTTCTTTTTATCTCTAAGTTTTAGTAATTCTAAAAGCTGTAATTCTATCTTCTTTTCTTACTTTACTTCCTCACTTTTCTAAATACTTATAACTTCTTTTTATCTCTAAACTTAAATAATTCTAAAAGCTGTAATTCTATCTTCTTTTCTTACTTTACTTCCTCACTTTTCTAAATACTTATAACTTCTTTTTATCTCTAAGATTTATTAATTCTAAAAGCTGTAATTCTATCTTCTTTTCTTACTTTACTTCCTCACTTTTCTAAATACTTATAACTTCTTTTTATCTCTAAGTTTTAGTAATTCTAAAAGCTGTAATTATATCTTCTTTTCTTACTTTACTTCCTCACTTTTCTAAATACTTATAACTTCTTTTTATCTCTAAGATTTAGTAATTCTAAAAGCTGTAATTCTATCTTCTTTTCTTACTTTACTTCCTCACTTTTCTAAATACTTATAACTTCTTTTTATCTCTGAGTTTTAGTAATTCTAAAAGCTGTAATTATATCTTCTTTTCTTACTTTACTTCCTCACTTTTCTAAATACTTATAACTTCTTTTCATCTCCAAGTTTTAGTAATTCTAAAAGCTGTAATTCTATCTTCTTTTCTTACTTTACTTCCTCACTTTTCTAAATACTTATAACTTCTTTTTATCTCTAAGTTTTAGTAATTCTAAAAGCTGTAATTCTATCTTCTTTTCTTACTTTACTTCCTCACTTTTCTAAATACTTATAACTTCTTTTTATCTCTAAGTTTTAGTAATTCTAAAAGCTGTAATTCTATCTTCTTTTCTTACTTTACTTCCTCACTTTTCTAAATACTTATAACTTCTTTTTATCTCTGAGTTTTAGTAATTCTAAAAGCTGTAATTCTATCTTCTTTTCTTACTTTACTTCCTCACTTTTCTAAATACTTATAACTTCTTTTTATCTCTGAGTTTTAGTAATTCTAAAAGCTGTAATTATATCTTCTTTTCTTACTTTACTTCCTCACTTTTCTAAATACTTATAACTTCTTTTCATCTCCAAGTTTTAGTAATTCTAAAAGCTGTAATTCTATCTTCTTTTCTTACTTTACTTCCTCACTTTTCTAAATACTTATAACTTCTTTTCATCTCCAAGTTTTAGTAATTCTAAAAGCTGTAATTCTATCTTCTTTTCTTACTTTACTTCCTCACTTTTCTAAATACTTATAACTTCTTTTTATCTCTAAGTTTTAGTAATTCTAAAAGCTGTAATTCTATCTTCTTTTCTTACTTTACTTCCTCACTTTTCTAAATACTTATAACTTCTTTTTATCTCTAAGTTTTAGTAATTCTAAAAGCTGTAATTCTATATTCTTTTCTTACTTTACTTCCTCACTTTTCTAAATACTTATAACTTATTTTCATCTCCAAGTTTTAGTAATTCTAAAAGCTGTAATTCTATCTTCTTTTCTTACTTTACTTCCTCACTTTTCTAAATACTTATAACTTCTTTTTATCTCTAAGTTTAAATAACTCTAAAAGCTGTAATTCTATCTTCTTTTCTTACTTTACTTCCTCACTTTTCTAAATACTTATAACTTCTTTTTATCTCTAAGTTTTAGTAATTCTAAAAGCTGTAATTATATCTTCTTTTCTTACTTTACTTCCTCACTTTTCTAAATACTTATAACTTCTTTTTATCTCCAAGATTTAGTAATTCTAAAAGCTGTAATTCTATATTCTTTTCTTACTTTACTTCCTCACTTTTCTAAATACTTATAACTTATTTTCATCTCCAAGTTTTAGTAATTCTAAAAGCTGTAATTCTATCTTCTTTTCTTACTTTACTTCCTCACTTTTCTAAATACTTATAACTTCTTTTTATCTCTAAGATTTATTAATTCTAAAAGCTGTAATTCTATCTCTTTTCTTACTTTACTTCCTCACTTTTCTAAATACTTATAACTTCTTTTTATCTCCAAGTTTTAGTAATTCTAAAAGCTGTAATTCTATCTTCTTTTCTTACTTTACTTCCTCACTTTTCTAAATACTTATAACTTCTTTTTATCTCTAAGATTTATTAATTCTAAAAGCTGTAATTCTGTCTTCTTTTCTTACTTTACTTCCTCACTTTTCTAAATACTTATAACTTCTTTTTATCTCTAAACTTAAATAATTCTAAAAGCTGTAATTCTATATTCTTTTCTTACTTTACTTCCTCACTTTTCTAAATACTTATAACTTCTTTTTATCTCCAAGATTTAGTAATTCTAAAAGCTGTAATTCTATCTTCTTTTCTTACTTTACTTCCTCACTTTTCTAAATACTTATAACTTCTTTTTATCTCTAAGTTTTAGTAATTCTAAAAGCTGTAATTCTATCTTCTTTTCTTACTTTACTTCCTCACTTTTCTAAATACTTATAACTTCTTTTCATCTCCAAGTTTTAGTAATTCTAAAAGCTGTAATTCTATCTTCTTTTCTTACTTTACTTCCTCACTTTTCTAAATACTTATAACTTCTTTTTATCTCTAAGATTTATTAATTCTAAAAGCTGTAATTCTATCTTCTTTTCTTACTTTACTTCCTCACTTTTCTAAATACTTATAACTTCTTTTTATCTCCAAGTTTTAGTAATTCTAAAAGCTGTAATTCTATCTTCTTTTCTTACTTTACTTCCTCACTTTTCTAAATACTTATAACTTATTTTCATCTCCAAGTTTTAGTAATTCTAAAAGCTGTAATTCTATCTTCTTTTCTTACTTTACTTCCTCACTTTTCTAAATACTTATAACTTCTTTTTATCTCTAAGATTTATTAATTCTAAAAGCTGTAATTCTATCTTCTTTTCTTACTTTACTTCCTCACTTTTCTAAATATTATAACTTCTTTTTATCTCTAAGTTTTAGTAATTCTAAAAGCTGTAATTCTATATTCTTTTCTTACTTTACTTCCTCACTTTTCTAAATACTTATAACTTCTTTTTATCTCCAAGATTTAGTAATTCTAAAAGCTGTAATTCTATCTTCTTTTCTTACTTTACTTCCTCACTTTTCTAAATACTTATAACTTCTTTTTATCTCTAAGTTTTAGTAATTCTAAAAGCTGTAATTCTATCTTCTTTTCTTACTTTACTTCCTCACTTTTCTAAATACTTATAACTTCTTTTCATCTCCAAGTTTTAGTAATTCTAAAAGCTGTAATTCTATCTTCTTTTCTTACTTTACTTCCTCACTTTTCTAAATACTTATAACTTCTTTTTATCTCTAAGATTTATTAATTCTAAAAGCTGTAATTCTATCTTCTTTTCTTACTTTACTTCCTCACTTTTCTAAATACTTATAACTTCTTTTTATCTCTAAGATTTATTAATTCTAAAAGCTGTAATTCTATCTTCTTTTCTTACTTTACTTCCTCACTTTTCTAAATACTTATAACTTCTTTTTATCTCCAAGATTTAGTAATTCTAAAAGCTGTAATTCTATCTTCTTTTCTTACTTTACTTCCTCACTTTTCTAAATACTTATAACTTCTTTTTATCTCTGAGTTTTAGTAATTCTAAAAGCTGTAATTATATCTTCTTTTCTTACTTTACTTCCTCACTTTTCTAAATACTTATAACTTCTTTTTATCTCCAAGATTTAGTAATTCTAAAAGCTGTAATTCTATCTTCTTTTCTTACTTTACTTCCTCACTTTTCTAAATACTTATAACTTCTTTTTATCTCTAAGTTTTAGTAATTCTAAAAGCTGTAATTCTATCTTCTTTTCTTACTTTACTTCCTCACTTTTCTAAATACTTATAACTTCTTTTCATCTCCAAGTTTTAGTAATTCTAAAAGCTGTAATTCTATCTTCTTTTCTTACTTTACTTCCTCACTTTTCTAAATACTTATAACTTCTTTTTATCTCTAAGATTTATTAATTCTAAAAGCTGTAATTCTATCTTCTTTTCTTACTTTACTTCCTCACTTTTCTAAATACTTATAACTTCTTTTTATCTCTAAGATTTATTAATTCTAAAAGCTGTAATTCTATCTTCTTTTCTTACTTTACTTCCTCACTTTTCTAAATACTTATAACTTCTTTTTATCTCTAAGATTTATTAATTCTAAAAGCTGTAATTCTATCTCTTTTCTTACTTTACTTCCTCACTTTTCTAAATACTTATAACTTCTTTTCATCTCCAAGTTTTAGTAATTCTAAAAGCTGTAATTCTATCTTCTTTTCTTACTTTACTTCCTCACTTTTCTAAACACTTATAACTTCTTTTTATCTCCAAGATTTAGTAATTCTAAAAGCTGTAATTATATCTTCTTTTCTTACTTTACTTCCTCACTTTTCTAAATACTTATAACTTCTTTTTATCTCTAAACTTAAATAATTCTAAAAGCTGTAATTCTATATTCTTTTCTTACTTTACTTCCTCACTTTTCTAAATACTTATAACTTCTTTTTATCTCTGAGTTTTAGTAATTCTAAAAGCTGTAATTCTATCTTCTTTTCTTACTTTACTTCCTCACTTTTCTAAATACTTATAACTTCTTTTTATCTCTGAGTTTTAGTAATTCTAAAAGCTGTAATTCTATCTTCTTTTCTTACTTTACTTCCTCACTTTTCTAAATACTTATAACTTCTTTTTATCTCTAAGTTTTAGTAATTCTAAAAGCTGTAATTATATCTTCTTTTCTTACTTTACTTCCTCACTTTTCTAAACACTTATAACTTCTTTTTATCTCCAAGATTTAGTAATTCTAAAAGCTGTAATTATATCTTCTTTTCTTACTTTACTTCCTCACTTTTCTAAATACTTATAACTTCTTTTTATCTCTAAACTTAAATAATTCTAAAAGCTGTAATTCTATATTCTTTTCTTACTTTACTTCCTCACTTTTCTAAATACTTATAACTTCTTTTTATCTCTGAGTTTTAGTAATTCTAAAAGCTGTAATTCTATCTTCTTTTCTTACTTTACTTCCTCACTTTTCTAAATACTTATAACTTCTTTTTATCTCTGAGTTTTAGTAATTCTAAAAGCTGTAATTATATCTTCTTTTCTTACTTTACTTCCTCACTTTTCTAAATACTTATAACTTCTTTTCATCTCCAAGTTTTAGTAATTCTAAAAGCTGTAATTATATCTTCTTTTCTTACTTTACTTCCTCACTTTTCTAAATACTTATAACTTCTTTTTATCTCCAAGTTTTAGTAATTCTAAAAGCTGTAATTCTATCTTCTTTTCTTACTTTACTTCCTCACTTTTCTAAATACCTATAACTTCTTTTCATCTCCAAGTTTTAGTAATTCTAAAAGCTGTAATTATATCTTCTTTTCTTACTTTACTTCCTCACTTTTCTAAATACTTATAACTTCTTTTTATCTCTAAGATTTATTAATTCTAAAAGCTGTAATTCTATCTTCTTTTCTTACTTTACTTCCTCACTTTTCTAAATACTTATAACTTCTTTTTATCTCTAAGTTTTAGTAATTCTAAAAGCTGTAATTCTATCTTCTTTTCTTACTTTACTTCCTCACTTTTCTAAATACTTATAACTTCTTTTTATCTCTAAACTTAAATAATTCTAAAAGCTGTAATTCTATCTTCTTTTCTTACTTTACTTCCTCACTTTTCTAAATACTTATAACTTCTTTTCATCTCCAAGTTTTAGTAATTCTAAAAGCTGTAATTATATCTTCTTTTCTTACTTTACTTCCTCACTTTTCTAAATACTTATAACTTCTTTTTATCTCTAAGTTTTAGTAATTCTAAAAGCTGTAATTATATCTTCTTTTCTTACTTTACTTCCTCACTTTTCTAAATACTTATAACTTCTTTTCATCTCCAAGTTTTAGTAATTCTAAAAGCTGTAATTCTATCTTCTTTTCTTACTTTACTTCCTCACTTTTCTAAATACTTATAACTTCTTTTTATCTCCAAGATTTAGTAATTCTAAAAGCTGTAATTCTATATTCTTTTCTTACTTTACTTCCTCACTTTTCTAAATACCTATAACTTCTTTTTATCTCCAAGTTTTAGTAATTCTAAAAGCTGTAATTCTATCTTCTTTTCTTACTTTACTTCCTCACTTTTCTAAATACTTATAACTTCTTTTTATCTCTAAGATTTATTAATTCTAAAAGCTGTAATTATATCTTCTTTTCTTACTTTACTGACTCACTTTTCTAAATATTATAACTTCTTTTTATCTCCAAGATTTAGTAATTCTAAAAGCTGTAATTCTATCTTCTTTTCTTACTTTACTTCCTCACTTTTCTAAATACTTATAACTTCTTTTTATCTCCAAGTTTTATTAATTCTAAAAGCTGTAATTCTATCTCTTTTCTTACTTTACTTCCTCACTTTTCTAAATACTTATAACTTCTTTTCATCTCCAAGTTTTAGTAATTCTAAAAGCTGTAATTATATCTTCTTTTCTTACTTTACTTCCTCACTTTTCTAAATACTTATAACTTCTTTTTATCTCTGAGTTTTAGTAATTCTAAAAGCTGTAATTATATCTTCTTTTCTTACTTTACTTCCTCACTTTTCTAAATACTTATAACTTCTTTTCATCTCCAAGTTTTAGTAATTCTAAAAGCTGTAATTCTATCTTCTTTTCTTACTTTACTTCCTCACTTTTCTAAACACTTATAACTTCTTTTTATCTCTGAGTTTTAGTAATTCTAAAAGCTGTAATTATATCTTCTTTTCTTACTTTACTTCCTCACTTTTCTAAATACTTATAACTTCTTTTTATCTCTAAGTTTTAGTAATTCTAAAAGCTGTAATTCTATATTCTTTTCTTACTTTACTTCCTCACTTTTCTAAATACTTATAACTTCTTTTTATCTCCAAGTTTTAGTAATTCTAAAAGCTGTAATTCTATCTTCTTTTCTTACTTTACTTCCTCACTTTTCTAAATACTTATAACTTCTTTTCATCTCCAAGTTTTAGTAATTCTAAAAGCTGTAATTCTATCTTCTTTTCTTACTTTACTTCCTCACTTTTCTAAATACTTATAACTTCTTTTTATCTCTAAGATTTATTAATTCTAAAAGCTGTAATTCTATCTTCTTTTCTTACTTTACTGACTCACTTTTCTAAATATTATAACTTCTTTTTATCTCCAAGATTTAGTAATTCTAAAAGCTGTAATTCTATCTTCTTTTCTTACTTTACTTCCTCACTTTTCTAAATACTTATAACTTCTTTTCATCTCCAAGTTTTAGTAATTCTAAAAGCTGTAATTCTATCTTCTTTTCTTACTTTACTTCCTTACTTTTCTAAATACTTATAACTTCTTTTCATCTCCAAGTTTTAGTAATTCTAAAAGCTGTAATTATATCTTCTTTTCTTACTTTACTTCCTCACTTTTCTAAATACTTATAACTTCTTTTTATCTCTAAGTTTTAGTAATTCTAAAAGCTGTAATTATATCTTCTTTTCTTACTTTACTTCCTCACTTTTCTAAATACTTATAACTTCTTTTTATCTCTAAGTTTTAGTAATTCTAAAAGCTGTAATTCTATATTCTTTTCTTACTTTACTTCCTCACTTTTCTAAACACTTATAACTTCTTTTTATCTCTAAGTTTTAGTAATTCTAAAAGCTGTAATTATATCTTCTTTTCTTACTTTACTTCCTCACTTTTCTAAATACTTATAACTTCTTTTTATCTCTAAACTTAAATAATTCTAAAAGCTGTAATTCTATATTCTTTTCTTACTTTACTTCCTCACTTTTCTAAATACTTATAACTTCTTTTTATCTCTAAGTTTTAGTAATTCTAAAAGCTGTAATTCTATCTTCTTTTCTTACTTTACTTCCTCACTTTTCTAAATACTTATAACTTCTTTTTATCTCTAAGTTTTAGTAATTCTAAAAGCTGTAATTATATCTTCTTTTCTTACTTTACTTCCTCACTTTTCTAAATACTTATAACTTCTTTTTATCTCTAAGATTTAGTAATTCTAAAAGCTGTAATTCTATCTTCTTTTCTTACTTTACTTCCTCACTTTTCTAAATACTTATAACTTCTTTTTATCTCCAAGATTTAGTAATTCTAAAAGCTGTAATTATATCTTCTTTTCTTACTTTACTTCCTCACTTTTCTAAATACTTATAACTTCTTTTTATCTCTAAGTTTTAGTAATTCTAAAAGCTGTAATTCTATCTTCTTTTCTTACTTTACTTCCTCACTTTTCTAAATACTTATAACTTCTTTTTATCTCTAAGTTTTAGTAATTCTAAAAGCTGTAATTATATCTTCTTTTCTTACTTTACTTCCTCACTTTTCTAAATACTTATAACTTCTTTTTATCTCTAAGATTTAGTAATTCTAAAAGCTGTAATTCTATCTTCTTTTCTTACTTTACTTCCTCACTTTTCTAAATACTTATAACTTCTTTTCATCTCCAAGTTTTAGTAATTCTAAAAGCTGTAATTATATCTTCTTTTCTTACTTTACTTCCTCACTTTTCTAAATACTTATAACTTCTTTTCATCTCTAAGTTTTAGTAATTCTAAAAGCTGTAATTCTATCTTCTTTTCTTACTTTACTTCCTCACTTTTCTAAATACTTATAACTTCTTTTTATCTCTAAGATTTATTAATTCTAAAAGCTGTAATTCTATCTTCTTTTCTTACTTTACTTCCTCACTTTTCTAAATACTTATAACTTCTTTTTATCTCCAAGATTTAGTAATTCTAAAAGCTGTAATTCTATCTTCTTTTCTTACTTTACTTCCTCACTTTTCTAAATACTTATAACTTCTTTTCATCTCCAAGTTTTAGTAATTCTAAAAGCTGTAATTCTATCTTCTTTTCTTACTTTACTTCCTCACTTTTCTAAATACTTATAACTTCTTTTTATCTCCAAGATTTAGTAATTCTAAAAGCTGTAATTCTATATTCTTTTCTTACTTTACTTCCTCACTTTTCTAAATACCTATAACTTCTTTTTATCTCCAAGTTTTAGTAATTCTAAAAGCTGTAATTCTATCTTCTTTTCTTACTTTACTTCCTCACTTTTCTAAATACTTATAACTTCTTTTTATCTCTAAGATTTATTAATTCTAAAAGCTGTAATTATATCTTCTTTTCTTACTTTACTGACTCACTTTTCTAAATATTATAACTTCTTTTTATCTCCAAGATTTAGTAATTCTAAAAGCTGTAATTCTATCTTCTTTTCTTACTTTACTTCCTCACTTTTCTAAATACTTATAACTTCTTTTTATCTCCAAGTTTTATTAATTCTAAAAGCTGTAATTCTATCTCTTTTCTTACTTTACTTCCTCACTTTTCTAAATACTTATAACTTCTTTTCATCTCCAAGTTTTAGTAATTCTAAAAGCTGTAATTATATCTTCTTTTCTTACTTTACTTCCTCACTTTTCTAAATACTTATAACTTCTTTTTATCTCCAAGTTTTAGTAATTCTAAAAGCTGTAATTATATCTTCTTTTCTTACTTTACTTCCTCACTTTTCTAAATACTTATAACTTCTTTTTATCTCTAAACTTAAATAATTCTAAAAGCTGTAATTCTATCTTCTTTTCTTACTTTACTTCCTCACTTTTCTAAATACTTATAACTTCTTTTTATCTCTAAGTTTTAGTAATTCTAAAAGCTGTAATTCTATATTCTTTTCTTACTTTACTTCCTCACTTTTCTAAATACTTATAACTTCTTTTCATCTCCAAGTTTTAGTAATTCTAAAAGCTGTAATTATATCTTCTTTTCTTACTTTACTTCCTCACTAAATACTTATAACTTCTTTTTATCTCTAAACTTAAATAATTCTCTGTAATTCTATATTCTTTTCTTACTTTACTTCCTCACTTTTCTAAATACTTATAACTTCTTTTTATCTCTGAGTTTTAGTAATTCTAAAAGCTGTAATTCTATCTTCTTTTCTTACTCTTCTTTTTCTAAATACTTATAACTTCTTTTTATCTCTAAACTTAAATAATTCTAAAAGGTGTAATTCTATCTTCTTTTCTTACTTTACTTCCTCACTTTTCTAAATACTTATAACTTCTTTTTATCTCCAAGTTTTAGTAATTCTAAAAGCTGTAATTCTATCTTCTTTTCTTACTTTACTGACTCACTTTTCTAAATACTTATAACTTCTTTTTATTTCTGAGTTTTAGTAATTCTAAAAGCTGTAATTCTGTCTTCTTTTCTTACTTTTCTTCCTCACTTTTCTAAATACTTATAACTTCTTTTTATCTCTAAGTTTAAATAACTCTAAAAGCTGTAATTCTATCTTCTTTTCTTACTTTACTTCCTCACTTTTCTAAACACTTATAACTTCTTTTTATCTCTAAGTTTTAGTAATTCTAAAAGCTGTAATTATATCTTCTTTTCTTACTTTACTTCCTCACTTTTCTAAATACTTATAACTTCTTTTTATCTCTAAACTTAAATAATTCTAAAAGCTGTAATTCTATATTCTTTTCTTACTTTACTTCCTCACTTTTCTAAATACTTATAACTTCTTTTTATCTCTGAGTTTTAGTAATTCTAAAAGCTGTAATTCTATATTCTTTTCTTACTTTACTTCCTCACTTTTCTAAATACTTATAACTTCTTTTTATCTCTAAACTTAAATAATTCTAAAAGCTGTAATTATATCTTCTTTTCTTACTTTACTTCCTCACTTTTCTAAATACTTATAACTTCTTTTTATCTCTAAGTTTTAGTAATTCTAAAAGCTGTAATTATATCTTCTTTTCTTACTTTACTTCCTCACTTTTCTAAATACTTATAACTTCTTTTTATCTCCAAGTTTTAGTAATTCTAAAAGCTGTAATTATATCTTCTTTTCTTACTTTACTTCCTCACTTTTCTAAATACTTATAACTTCTTTTCATCTCCAAGATTTAGTAATTCTAAAAGCTGTAATTCTATCTTCTTTTCTTACTTTACTTCCTCACTTTTCTAAATACTTATAACTTCTTTTCATCTCCAAGTTTTAGTAATTCTAAAAGCTGTAATTCTATCTTCTTTTCTTACTTTACTTCCTCACTTTTCTAAATACTTATAACTTCTTTTTATCTCTAAGTTTTAGTAATTCTAAAAGCTGTAATTCTATATTCTTTTCTTACTTTACTTCCTCACTTTTCTAAATACTTATAACTTCTTTTTATCTCCAAGATTTAGTAATTCTAAAAGCTGTAATTCTATCTTCTTTTCTTACTTTACTTCCTCACTTTTCTAAATACTTATAACTTCTTTTCATCTCCAAGTTTTAGTAATTCTAAAAGCTGTAATTCTATATTCTTTTCTTACTTTACTTCCTCACTTTTCTAAATACTTATAACTTCTTTTTATCTCTAAACTTAAATAATTCTAAAAGCTGTAATTATATATTCTTTTCTTACTTTACTTCCTCACTTTTCTAAATACTTATAACTTCTTTTCATCTCCAAGATTTAGTAATTCTAAAAGCTGTAATTCTATCTTCTTTTCTTACTTTACTTCCTCACTTTTCTAAATACTTATAACTTCTTTTTATCTCTAAGATTTAAATAATTCTAAAAGCTGTAATTCTATATTCTTTTCTTACTTTACTTCCTCACTTTTCTAAATACTTATAACTTCTTTTTATCTCCAAGATTTAGTAATTCTAAAAGCTGTAATTCTATCTTCTTTTCTTACTTTACTTCCTCACTTTTCTAAATACTTATAACTTCTTTTTATCTCTGAGTTTTAGTAATTCTAAAAGCTGTAATTATATCTTCTTTTCTTACTTTACTTCCTCACTTTTCTAAATACTTATAACTTCTTTTTATCTCTAAGTTTTAGTAATTCTAAAAGGTGTAATTCTATCTTCTTTTCTTACTTTACTTCCTCACTTTTCTAAATACTTATAACTTCTTTTTATCTCCAAGTTTTAGTAATTCTAAAAGCTGTAATTATATCTTCTTTTCTTACTTTACTTCCTCACTTTTCTAAATACTTATAACTTCTTTTCATCTCCAAGTTTTAGTAATTCTAAAAGCTGTAATTATATCTTCTTTTCTTACTTTACTTCCTCACTTTTCTAAATACTTATAACTTCTTTTTATCTCTAAACTTAGTAATTCTAAAAGCTGTAATTCTATATTCTTTTCTTACTTTACTTCCTCACTTTTCTAAATACTTATAACTTCTTTTTATCTCTAAGTTTTAGTAATTCTAAAAGCTGTAATTCTATATTCTTTTCTTACTTTACTTCCTCACTTTTCTAAATACTTATAACTTCTTTTTATCTCTGAGTTTTAGTAATTCTAAAAGCTGTAATTCTATCTTCTTTTCTTACTTTACTTCCTCACTTTTCTAAATACTTATAACTTCTTTTTATCTCTAAGTTTTAGTAATTCTAAAAGCTGTAATTCTATCTTCTTTTCTTACTTACTTCCTCACTTTTCTAAATACTTATAACTTCTTTTTATCTCTAAGTTTAAATAACTCTAAAAGCTGTAATTCTATCTTCTTTTCTTACTTTACTTCCTCACTTTTCTAAATACTTATAACTTCTTTTTATCTCCAAGATTTAGTAATTCTAAAAGCTGTAATTCTATCTTCTTTTCTTACTTTACTTCCTCACTTTTCTAAATACTTATAACTTCTTTTTATCTCTAAGTTTTAGTAATTCTAAAAGCTGTAATTCTATCTTCTTTTCTTACTTTACTTCCTCACTTTTCTAAATACTTATAACTTCTTTTTATCTCTAAGTTTTAGTAATTCTAAAAGCTGTAATTATATCTTCTTTTCTTACTTTACTTCCTCACTTTTCTAAATACTTATAACTTCTTTTTATCTCCAAGATTTAGTAATTCTAAAAGCTGTAATTATATCTTCTTTTCTTACTTTACTTCCTCACTTTTCTAAATACTTATAACTTCTTTTCATCTCCAAGTTTTAGTAATTCTAAAAGCTGTAATTCTATCTTCTTTTCTTACTTTACTTCCTCACTTTTCTAAATACTTATAACTTCTTTTCATCTCCAAGTTTTAGTAATTCTAAAAGCTGTAATTCTATCTTCTTTTCTTACTTTACTTCCTCACTTTTCTAAATACTTATAACTTATTTTCATCTCCAAGTTTTAGTAATTCTAAAAGCTGTAATTCTATCTTCTTTTCTTACTTTACTTCCTCACTTTTCTAAATACTTATAACTTCTTTTTATCTCTAAGATTTATTAATTCTAAAAGCTGTAATTCTAAACTTCCTCACTTTTCTAAATACTTATAACTTCTTTTCATCTCCAAGCTGCTAATTCTATCTTTTTTCTTACTTTACTTCCTCACTTTTCTAAACACTTATAACTTCTTTTTACTTTTAGTAATTCTAAAAGCTACTTCTTTTCTTACTTTACTTCCTCACTTTTCTAAATTTATATTCTCTCTAAACTTAAATAATTCTAAAAGCTGTAATTCTATATTCTTTTCTTACTTTACTTCCTCACTTTTCTAAATACTTATAACTTCTTTTTATCTCTGAGTTTTAGTAATTCTAAAAGCTGTAATTCTATCTTCTTTTCTTACTTTACTTCCTCACTTTTCTAAATACTTATAACTTCTTTTTATCTCTAAACTTAAGTAATTCTAAAGCTGTAATTATATCTTCTTTTCTTACTTTACTTCCTCACTTTTCTAAATACTTATAACTTCTTTTCATCTCCAAGATTTAGTAATTCTAAAAGCTGTAATTCTATCTTCTTTTCTTACTTTACTTCCTCACTTTTCTAAATACTTATAACTTCTTTTCATCTCCAAGTTTTAGTAATTCTAAAAGCTGTAATTATATCTTCTTTTCTTACTTTACTTCCTCACTTTTCTAAATACTTATAACTTCTTTTTATCTCTAAGATTTAGTAATTCTAAAAGCTGTAATTCTATCTTCTTTTCTTACTTTACTTCCTCACTTTTCTAAATACTTATAACTTCTTTTTATCTCTGAGTTTTAGTAATTCTAAAAGCTGTAATTCTATCTTCTTTTCTTACTTTACTTCCTCACTTTTCTAAATACTTATAACTTCTTTTTATCTCTAAGATTTAGTAATTCTAAAAGCTGTAATTATTTCTTTCTTATTTACTTCCTCACTTTTCTTACTTTAACTTCTTTTTATCTCTGACTTTTCTAAAAGCTGTAATTCTATATTCTTTTCTTACTTTACTTCCTCACTTTCTAAATCTTATAACTTCTTTTATCTCCAAGTTTTAGTAATTCTAAAAGCTGTAATTCTATATTCTTTTCTTACTTTACTTCCTCACTTTTCTAAATACTTATAACTTCTTTTTATCTCTGAGTTTTAGTAATTCTAAAAGCTGTAATTCTATATTCTTTTCTTACTTTACTTCCTCACTTTTCTAAATACTTATAACTTCTTTTTATCTCTAAGTTTTAGTAATTCTAAAAAGCTGTAATTCTATCTTCTTTTCTTACTTTACTTCCTCACTTTTCTAAATACTTATAACTTCTTTTCATCTCCAAGATTTAGTAATTCTAAAAGCTGTAATTATATCTTCTTTTCTTACTTTACTTCCTCACTTTTCTAAATACTTATAACTTCTTTTCATCTCCAAGTTTTAGTAATTCTAAAAGCTGTAATTCTATCTTCTTTTCTTACTTTACTTCCTCACTTTTCTAAATACTTATAACTTCTTTTTATCTCTGAGTTTTAGTAATTCTAAAAGCTGTAATTATATCTTCTTTTCTTACTTTACTTCCTCACTTTTCTAAATACTTATAACTTCTTTTTATCTCTAAGTTTTAATAATTCTAAAAGCTGTAATTCTATATTCTTTTCTTACTTTACTTCCTCACTTTTCTAAATACTTATAACTTCTTTTTATCTCTAAACTTAAATAATTCTAAAAGCTGTAATTCTATCTTCTTTTCTTACTTTACTTCCTCACTTTTCTAAATACTTATAACTTCTTTTTATCTCCAAGTTTTATTAATTCTAAAAGCTGTAATTCTATCTTCTTTTCTTACTTTACTTCCTCACTTTTCTAAATACTTATAACTTCTTTTTATCTCTAAGTTTTAGTAATTCTAAAAGCTGTAATTATATCTTCTTTTCTTACTTTACTTCCTCACTTTTCTAAATACTTATAACTTCTTTTTATCTCCAAGATTTAGTAATTCTAAAAGCTGTAATTCTATCTTCTTTTCTTACTTTACTTCCTCACTTTTCTAAATACTTATAACTTCTTTTTATCTCTGAGTTTTAGTAATTCTAAAAGCTGTAATTATATCTTCTTTTCTTACTTTACTTCCTCACTTTTCTAAATACTTATAACTTCTTTTCATCTCCAAGTTTTAGTAATTCTAAAAGCTGTAATTCTATCTTCTTTTCTTACTTTACTTCCTCACTTTTCTAAATACTTATAACTTCTTTTTATCTCTGAGTTTTAGTAATTCTAAAAGCTGTAATTCTATCTTCTTTTCTTACTTTACTTCCTTTTCACTTTTCTTTTTAAAACTTAAATAATTCTTATTCTAACTTCTTTTTACTTCCTCTTTTCTAAATTTTAGTATCTCTAAACTTAAATAATTCTAAAAGCTGTAATTCTATCTTCTTTTCTTACTTTACTTCCTCACTTTTCTAAATACTTATAACTTCTTTTTATCTCTGAGTTTTAGTAATTCTAAAAGCTGTAATTCTATCTTCTTTTCTTACTTTACTTCCTCACTTTTCTAAATACTTATAACTTCTTTTTATCTCTAAGTTTTAGTAATTCTAAAAGCTGTAATTCTATCTTCTTTTCTTACTTTACTTCCTCACTTTTCTAAATACTTATAACTTCTTTTTATCTCCAAGATTTAGTAATTCTAAAAGCTGTAATTCTATCTTCTTTTCTTACTTTACTTCCTCACTTTTCTAAATACTTATAACTTCTTTTCATCTCTGAGTTTTAGTAATTCTAAAAGCTGTAATTCTATCTTCTTTTCTTACTTTACTTCCTCACTTTTCTAAATACTTATAACTTCTTTTTATCTCTAAGATTTATTAATTCTAAAAGCTGTAATTCTATCTTCTTTTCTTACTTTACTTCCTCACTTTTCTAAATACTTATAACTTCTTTTTATCTCTAAGTTTTAGTAATTCTAAAAGCTGTAATTCTATCTTCTTTTCTTACTTTACTTCCTCACTTTTCTAAATACTTATAACTTATTTTTATCTCCAAGATTTAGTAATTCTAAAAGCTGTAATTCTATATTCTTTTCTTACTTTACTTCCTCACTTTCTAAATACTTATAACTTCTTTTTATCTCTAAGATTTAGTAATTCTAAAAGCTGTAATTCTATCTTCTTTTCTTACTTTACTTCCTCACTTTTCTAAATACTTATAACTTCTTTTTATCTCTAAGTTTTAGTAATTCTAAAAGCTGTAATTATATCTTCTTTTCTTACTTTACTTCCTCACTTTTCTAAATACTTATAACTTCTTTTTATCTCTAAGATTTAGTAATATCTAAAAGCTGTAATTCTATATTCTTTTCTTACTTTACTTCCTCACTTTTCTAAATACTTATAACTTATTTTCATCTCCAAGATTTATTAATTCTAAAAGCTGTAATTCTATCTTCTTTTCTTACTTTACTTCCTCACTTTTCTAAATACTTATAACTTCTTTTTATCTCTAAGATTTATTAATTCTAAAAGCTGTAATTCTATCTCTTTTCTTACTTTACTTCCTCACTTTTCTAAATACTTATAACTTCTTTTTATCTCTAAGTTTTAGTAATTCTAAAAGCTGTAATTCTATCTTCTTTTCTTACTTTACTTCCTCACTTTTCTAAATACTTATAACTTCTTTTTATCTCTGAGTTTTAGTAATTCTAAAGCTGTAATTCTGTCTTCTTTTCTTACTTTACTTCCTCACTTTTCTAAATACTTATAACTTCTTTTTATCTCTAAACTTTAATAATTCTAAAAGCTGTAATTCTATATTCTTTTCTTACTTTACTTCCTCACTTTTCTAAATACTTATAACTTCTTTTATCTCTGAGTTTAGTAATTCTAAAGCTGTAATTCTATATTCTTTTCTTACTTTACTTCCTCACTTTTCTAAATACTTATAACTTCTTTTTATCTCTAAGTTTTTAGTAATTCTAAAAGCTGTAATTCTATCTTCTTTTCTTACTTTACTTCCTCACTTTTCTAAATACTTATAACTTCTTTTCATCTCCAAGATTTAGTAATTCTAAAAGCTGTAATTCTATCTTCTTTTCTTACTTTACTTCCTCACTTTTCTAAATACTTATAACTTCTTTTTATCTCTAAGATTTAGTAATTCTAAAAGCTGTAATTCTATCTTCTTTTCTTACTTTACTTCCTCACTTTTCTAAATACTTATAACTTCTTTTTATCTCCAAGTTTTAGTAATTCTAAAAGCTGTAATTCTATCTTCTTTTTCTTACTTTACTTCCTCACTTTTCTAAATACTTATAACTTATTTTCATCTCCAAGTTTTAGTAATTCTAAAAGCTGTAATTCTATCTTCTTTTCTTACTTTACTTCCTCACTTTTCTAAATACTTATAACTTCTTTTTATCTCTGAGTTTTAGTAATTCTAAAAGCTGTAATTCTATCTTCTTTTCTTACTTTACTTCCTCACTTTTCTAAATATTATAACTTCTTTTTATCTCTAAGTTTTAGTAATTCTAAAGCTGTAATTCTATATTCTTTTCTTACTTTACTTCCTCACTTTTCTAAATACTTATAACTTCTTTTTATCTCTAAGTTTTAGTAATTCTAAAAGCTGTAATTCTATCTTTTTTTCTTACTTACTGACTCACTTTTCTAAATACTTATAACTTCTTTTTATTTCTAAGTTTTAGTAATTCTAAAAGCTGTAATTCTATCTTCTTTTCTTACTTTACTTCCTCACTTTTCTAAATACTTATAACTTCTTTTCATCTCCAAGTTTTAGTAATTCTAAAAGCTGTAATTCTATCTTCTTTTCTTACTTTACTTCCTTACTTTTCTAAATACTTATAACTTCTTTTTATCTCTTTTCTATCTTATAACTTCATCTCTGAGTTTTAGTAATTCTAAAAGCTGTAATTATATCTTCTTTTCTTACTTTACTTCCTCACTTTTCTAAATACTTATAACTTCTTTTTATCTCCAAGTTTTAGTAATTCTAAAAGCTGTAATTCTATCTTCTTTTCTTACTTTACTTCCTCACTTTTCTAAATACTTATAACTTCTTTTTATCTCTAAGTTTTAGTAATTCTAAAAGCTGTAATTCTATCTTCTTTTCTTACTTTACTTCCTCACTTTTCTAAATACTTATAACTTCTTTTCATCTCTAAGTTTTAGTAATTCTAAAAGCTGTAATTCTATCTTCTTTTCTTACTTTACTTCCTCACTTTTCTAAATACTTATAACTTCTTTTTATCTCCAAGATTTAGTAATTCTAAAAGCTGTAATTCTATCTTCTTTTCTTACTTTACTTCCTCACTTTTCTAAATACTTATAACTTCTTTTTATCTCTAAGATTTATTAATTCTAAAAGCTGTAATTCTATCTTCTTTTCTTACTTTACTTCCTCACTTTTCTAAATACTTATAACTTCTTTTTATCTCTAAGATTTATTAATTCTAAAAGCTGTAATTCTATCTCTTTTCTTACTTTACTTCCTCACTTTTTCTAAATACTTATAACTTCTTTTCATCTCCAAGTTTTAGTAATTCTAAAAGCTGTAATTCTATCTTCTTTTCTTACTTTACTTCCTCACTTTTTCTAAACACTTATAACTTCTTTTTATCTCCAAGATTTAGTAATTCTAAAAGCTGTAATTATATCTTCTTTTCTTACTTTACTTCCTCACTTTTCTAAATACTTATAACTTCTTTTTATCTCTAAACTTAAATTATTCTAAAAGCTGTAATTCTATATTCTTTTCTTACTTTACTTCCTCACTTTTTCTAAATACTTATAACTTCTTTTTATCTCTGAGTTTTAGTAATTCTAAAAGCTGTAATTCTATCTTCTTTTCTTACTTTACTTCCTCACTTTTCTAAATACTTATAACTTCTTTTTATCTCTGAGTTTTAGTAATTCTAAAAGCTGTAATTCTATCTTCTTTTCTTACTTTACTTCCTCACTTTTCTAAATACTTATAACTTCTTTTTATCTCTAAGTTTTAGTAATTCTAAAAGCTGTAATTATATCTTCTTTTCTTACTTTACTTCCTCACTTTTCTAAACACTTATAACTTCTTTTTATCTCCAAGATTTAGTAATTCTAAAAGCTGTAATTATATCTTCTTTTCTTACTTTACTTCCTCACTTTTCTAAATACTTATAACTTCTTTTTATCTCTAAACTTAAATAATTCTAAAAGCTGTAATTCTATATTCTTTTCTTACTTTACTTCCTCACTTTTCTAATACTTATAACTTCTTTTTATCTCTGAGTTTTAGTAATTCTAAAAGCTGTAATTCTATCTTCTTTTCTTACTTTACTTCCTCACTTTTCTAAATACTTATAACTTCTTTTATCTCTGAGTTTTAGTAATTCTAAAAGCTGTAATTATATCTTCTTTTCTTACTTTACTTCCTCACTTTTCTAAATACTTATAACTTCTTTTCATCTCCAAGTTTTAGGTATTCTTATAACTTCTTTTTATCTCTAAGTTTTAGTAATTCTAAAAGCTGTAATTCTATCTTCTTTTCTTACTTTACTTCCTCACTTTTCTAAATACTTATAACTTCTTTTTATCTCTAAACTTAAATAATTCTAAAAGCTGTAATTCTATCTTCTTTTCTTACTTTACTTCCTCACTTTTCTAAATACTTATAACTTCTTTTCATCTCCAAGTTTTAGTAATTCTAAAAGCTGTAATTATATCTTCTTTTCTTACTTTACTTCCTCACTTTTCTAAATACTTATAACTTCTTTTTATCTCTAAGTTTTAGTAATTCTAAAAGCTGTAATTATATCTTCTTTTCTTACTTTACTTCCTCACTTTTCTAAATACTTATAACTTCTTTTCATCTCAAGTTTTAGTAATTCTAAAAGCTGTAATTCTATCTTCTTTTCTTACTTTACTTCCTCACTTTTCTAAATACTTAATAACTTCTTTTTATCTCCAAGATTTAGTAATTCTAAATAGCTGTAATTCTATATTCTTTTCTTACTTTACTTCCTCACTTTTCTAAATACCTATAACTTCTTTTTATCTCCAAGTTTAGTAATTCTAAAGCTGTAATTCTATCTTCTTTTCTTACTTTACTTCCTCACTTTTCTAATACTTATAACTTCTTTTTATCTCTAAGATTTATTAATTCTAAAAGCTGTAATTATATCTTCTTTTCTTACTTTACTGACTCACTTTTCTAAATATTATAACTTCTTTTTATCTCCAAGATTTAGTAATTCTAAAAGCTGTAATTCTATCTTCTTTTCTTACTTTACTTCCTCTTTTCTAAATACTTATAACTTCTGTTGTATCTCCAAGTTTTATTAATTCTAAAAGCTGTTATTCTATCTCTTTTCTTACTTTACTTCCTCACTTTTCTAAATACTTATAACTTCTTTTCATCTCCAAGTTTTAGTATTCTAAAAGCTGTAATTATATCTTCTTTTTCTTACTTTACTTCCTCACTTTTCTAAATACTTATAACTTCTTTTTATCTCTGAGTTTTAGTAATTCTAAAAGCTGTTAATTATATCTTCTTTTCTTACTTTACTTCCTCACTTTTCTTAATACTTATAACTTCTTTTCATCTCCAAGTTTTAGTATTTCTAAAAGCTGTAATTCTATCTTCTTTTCTTACTTTACTTCTCACTTTTCTAAACACTTATAACTTCTTTTTATCTCTGAGTTTTAGTTAATTCTAAAAGCTGTAGTATATCTTCTTTTCTTACTTTACTTCCTCACTTTTCTAATACTTATAACTTCTTTTTATCTCTAAGTTTTAGTATTCTAAAAGCTGTAATTCTATATTCTTTTCTTACTTTACTTCTCACTTTTCTAATACTTATAACTTCTTTTTATCTCCAAGTTTTAGTAATTCTAAAAGCTGTAATTCTATCTTCTTTTCTTACTTTACTTCCCACTTTTCTAATACTTATAACTTCTTTTCATCTCCAAGTTTTAGTAATCTAAAGCTGTAATTCTATTCTTTTCTACTTTCTCTCACTTTTCTAAATACTTAACTTCTTTTTATCTCTAAGTTTATTAATTCTAAAAGCTGTAATTCTATCTTCTTTTCTTACTTTACTGACTCTCTTTTCTAAATATTATAACTTCTTTTTATCTCCAAGATTTAGTAATTCTAAAAGCTGTAATTCTATCTTCTTTTCTTACTTTACTTCCTCACTTTTCTAATTACTTATACTTCTTTTCATCTCAAGTTTTAGTATTCTAAAAAGCTGTAATTCTATCTTCTTTTCTTACTTTACTTCCTCACTTTTCTAAATACTTATAACTTCTTTTTATCTATAATTTTAGTAATTCTAAAAGCTGTAATTCTGTCTTCTTTTCTTACTTTACTTCCTTATTTGCTAAATACTTATAACTTCTTTTTATCTCTAAGTTTAAATAACTCTAAAAGCTGTAATTCTATCTTCTTTTCTTACTTTACTTCCTTACTTTTCTAAATACTTATAACTTCTTTTTATCTCTAAGTTTTAGTAATTCTAAAAGCTGTAATTATATCTTCTTTTCTTACTTTACTGACTCACTTTTCTAAATACTTATAACTTCTTTTTATCTCCAAGTTTTAGTAATTCTAAAAGCTGTAATTATATCTTCTTTTCTTACTTTACTTCCTCACTTTTCTAAATACTTATAACTTCTTTTTATTTCTGAGTTTTAGTAATTCTAAAAGCTGTAATTCTATCTTCTTTTCTTACTTTACTTCCTCACTTTTCTAAATACTTATAACTTCTTTTTATCTCTAAGATTTATTAATCTAAAAGCTGTAATTCTATCTTCTTTTCTTACTTTTCTTCCTCACTTTTCTAAATACTTATAACTTCTTTTTATCTCTAAGATTTATTAATTCTAAAAGCTGTAATTCTATCTTCTTTTCTTACTTTACTTCCTCACTTTTCTAAATACTTATAACTTCTTTTCATCTCCAAGTTTTAGTAATTCTAAAAGCTGTAATTCTATCTTCTTTTCTTACTTTTCTTCCTCACTTTTCTAAATACTTATAACTTATTTTTATCTCTGAGATTTATTAATTCTAAAAGCTGTAATTCTATCTTTTTTTCTTACTTTACTGACTCACTTTTCTAAATACTTATAACTTCTTTTTATCTCTAAGTTTTAGTAATTCTAAAAGCTGTAATTCTATCTTCTTTTCTTACTTTACTTCCTCACTTTTCTAAATACTTATAACTTCTTTTTATCTCTAAGTTTTAGTAATTCAAAAAGCTGTAATTATATCTTCTTTTCTTACTTTACTTCCTCACTTTTCTAAATACTTATAACTTCTTTTTATCTCTAAGTTTTAGTAATTCAAAAAGCTGTAATTATATCTTCTTTTCTTACTTTACTTCCTCACTTTCTAAATACTTATAACTTCTTTTTATCTCCAAGTTTAGTAATTCTAAAAGCTGTAATTATATCTTCTTTTCTTACTTTACTTCCTCACTTTTCTAAATACTTATAACTTCTTTTCATCTCCAAGTTTTAGTAATTCTAAAAGCTGTAATTCTATCTTCTTTTCTTACTTTACTTCCTCACTTTTCTAAATACTTATAACTTCTTTTTATCTCTAAGATTTATTAATTCTAAAAGCTGTAATTCTATCTTCTTTTCTTACTTTACTTCCTCACTTTTCTAAATACTTATAACTTCTTTTTATCTCTAAGTTTTAGTAATTCTAAAAGCT
This sequence comes from Loxodes magnus, assembly GCA_946699065.1. NCBI lineage: Eukaryota > Ciliophora > Karyorelictea > Loxodida > Loxodidae > Loxodes > Loxodes magnus. The sequence continues at coordinate 31,549 of CAMPDV010002515.1, read as the reverse complement.
GTAATTCTATCTTCTTTTCTTACTTTACTTCCTCACTTTTCTAAATATTATAACTTCTTTTTATCTCCAAGTTTTAGTAATTCTAAAAGCTGTAATTCTATCTTCTTTTCTTACTTTACTTCCTCACTTTTCTAAATACTTATAACTTCTTTTTATCTCTAAGTTTTAGTAATTCTAAAAGCTGTAATTATATCTTCTTTTCTTACTTTACTTCCTCACTTTTCTAAATACTTATAACTTCTTTTTATCTCTAAACTTAATAATTCTAAAAGCTGTAATTCTATATTCTTTTCTTACTTTACTTCCTCACTTTTCTAAATACTTATAACTTCTTTTTATCTCTGAGTTTTAGTAATTCTAAAAGCTGTAATTCTATCTTCTTTTCTTACTTTACTTCCTCACTTTTCTAAATACTTATAACTTCTTTTTATCTCTAAACTTAAATAATTCTAAAAGGTGTAATTCTATCTTCTTTTCTTACTTTACTTCCTCACTTTTCTAATACTTATAACTTCTTTTTATCTCCAAGTTTTAGTAATTCTAAAAGCTGTAATTCTATCTTCTTTTCTTACTTTACTGACTCACTTTTCTAAATACTTATAACTTCTTTTTATTTCTGAGTTTTAGTAATTCTAAAAGCTGTAATTCTGTCTTCTTTTCTTACTTTTCTTCCTCACTTTTCTAAATACTTATAACTTCTTTTTATCTCTAAGTTTAAATAACTCTAAAAGCTGTAATTCTATCTTCTTTTCTTACTTTACTTCCTCACTTTTCTAAACACTTATAACTTCTTTTTATCTCTAAGTTTTAGTAATTCTAAAAGCTGTAATTATATCTTCTTTTCTTACTTTACTTCCTCACTTTTCTAAATACTTATAACTTCTTTTTATCTCTAAACTTAAATAATTCTAAAAGCTGTAATTCTATATTCTTTTCTTACTTTACTTCCTCACTTTTCTAAATACTTATAACTTCTTTTATCTCTGAGTTTTAGTAATCTAAAAGCTGTAATTCTATATTCTTTTCTTACTTTACTTCCTCACTTTTCTAAATACTTATAACTTCTTTTTATCTCTAAACTTAAATAATTCTAAAAGCTGTAATTATATCTTCTTTTCTTACTTTACTTCCTCACTTTTCTAAATATTATAACTTCTTTTTATCTCTAAGTTTTAGTAATTCTAAAAGCTGTAATTATATCTTCTTTTCTTACTTTACTTCCTCACTTTTCTAAATACTTATAACTTCTTTTTATCTCCAAGTTTTAGTAATTCTAAAAGCTGTAATTATATCTTCTTTTCTTACTTTACTTCCTCACTTTTCTAAATACTTATAACTTCTTTTCATCTCCAAGTTTTAGTAATTCTAAAAGCTGTAATTCTATCTTCTTTTCTTACTTTACTTCCTCACTTTTCTAAATACTTATAACTTCTTTTCATCTCCAAGTTTTAGTAATTCTAAAAGCTGTAATTCTATCTTCTTTTCTTACTTTACTTCCTCACTTTTCTAAATACTTATAACTTCTTTTTATCTCTAAGTTTTAGTAATTCTAAAAGCTGTAATTCTATCTTCTTTTCTTACTTTACTTCCTCACTTTTCTAAATACTTATAACTTCTTTTATCTCTAAGTTTTAGTAATTCTAAAAGCTGTAATTCTATCTTCTTTTCTTACTTTACTTCCTCACTTTTCTAAATACTTATAACTTCTTTTCATCTCCAAGTTTTAGTAATTCTAAAAGCTGTAATTCTATATTCTTTTCTTACTTTACTTCCTCACTTTTCTAAATACTTATAACTTCTTTTTATCTCTAAACTTAAATAATTCTAAAAGCTGTAATTATATCTTCTTTTCTTACTTTACTTCCTCACTTTTCTAAATACTTATAACTTCTTTTCATCTCCAAGTTTTAGTAATTCTAAAAGCTGTAATTCTATCTTCTTTTCTTACTTTACTTCCTCACTTTTCTAAATACTTATAACTTCTTTTTATCTCTAAGATTTATTAATTCTAAAAGCTGTAATTCTATCTTCTTTTCTTACTTTACTTCCTCACTTTTCTAAATACTTATAACTTCTTTTATCTCCAAGATTTAGTAATTCTAAAAGCTGTAATTCTATCTTCTTTTCTTACTTTACTTCCTCACTTTTCTAAATACTTATAACTTCTTTTTATCTCTGAGTTTTAGTAATTCTAAAAGCTGTAATTATATCTTCTTTTCTTACTTTACTTCCTCACTTTTCTAAATACTTATAACTTCTTTTTATCTCTAAGTTTTAGTAATTCTAAAAGGTGTAATTCTATCTTCTTTTCTTACTTTACTTCCTCACTTTTCTAAATACTTATAACTTCTTTTTATCTCCAAGATTTAGTAATTCTAAAAGCTGTAATTATATCTTCTTTTCTTACTTTACTTCCTCACTTTTCTAAATACTTATAACTTCTTTTCATCTCCAAGTTTTAGTAATTCAAAAAGCTGTAATTATATCTTCTTTTCTTACTTTACTTCCTCACTTTTCTAAATACTTATAACTTCTTTTTATCTCTAAACTTAAATAATTCTAAAAGCTGTAATTCTATATTCTTTTCTTACTTTACTTCCTCACTTTTCTAAATACTTATAACTTCTTTTTATCTCTGAGTTTTAGTAATTCTAAAAGCTGTAATTCTATATTCTTTTCTTACTTTACTTCCTCACTTTTCTAAATACTTATAACTTCTTTTTATCTCTGAGTTTTAGTAATTCTAAAAGCTGTAATTCTATCTTCTTTTCTTACTTTACTTCCTCACTTTTCTAAATACTTATAACTTCTTTTTATCTCTAAGTTTTAGTAATTCTAAAAGCTGTAATTCTATCTTCTTTTCTTACTTTACTTCCTCACTTTTCTAAATACTTATAACTTCTTTTTATCTCTAAGTTTAAATAACTCTAAAAGCTGTAATTCTATCTTCTTTTCTTACTTTACTTCCTCACTTTTCTAAATACTTATAACTTCTTTTTATCTCCAAGATTTAGTAATTCTAAAAGCTGTAATTCTATCTTCTTTTCTTACTTTACTTCCTCACTTTTCTAAATACTTATAACTTCTTTTTATCTCTAAGTTTTAGTAATTCTAAAAGCTGTAATTCTATCTTCTTTTCTTACTTTACTTCCTCACTTTTCTAAATACTTATAACTTCTTTTTATCTCTAAGTTTTAGTAATTCTAAAAGCTGTAATTATATCTTCTTTTCTTACTTTACTTCCTCACTTTTCTAAATACTTATAACTTCTTTTTATCTCCAAGATTTAGTAATTCTAAAAGCTGTAATTATATCTTCTTTTCTTACTTTACTTCCTCACTTTTCTAAATACTTATAACTTCTTTTCATCTCCAAGTTTTAGTAATTCTAAAAGCTGTAATTCTATCTTCTTTTCTTACTTTACTTCCTTACTTTTCTAAATACTTATAACTTCTTTTCATCTCCAAGTTTTAGTAATTCTAAAAGCTGTAATTCTATCTTCTTTTCTTACTTTACTTCCTCACTTTTCTAAATACTTATAACTTATTTTCATCTCCAAGTTTTAGTAATTCTAAAAGCTGTAATTCTATCTTCTTTTCTTACTTTACTTCCTCACTTTTCTAAATACTTATAACTTCTTTTTATCTCTAAGATTTATTAATTCTAAAAGCTGTAATTCTATCTCTTTTCTTACTTTACTTCCTCACTTTTCTAAATACTTATAACTTCTTTTCATCTCCAAGTTTTAGTAATTCTAAAAGCTGTAATTCTATCTTCTTTTCTTACTTTACTTCCTCACTTTTCTAAACACTTATAACTTCTTTTTATCTCCAAGATTTAGTAATTCTAAAAGCTGTAATTATATCTTCTTTTCTTACTTTACTTCCTCACTTTTCTAAATACTTATAACTTCTTTTTATCTCTAAACTTAAATAATTCTAAAAGCTGTAATTCTATATTCTTTTCTTACTTTACTTCCTCACTTTTCTAAATACTTATAACTTCTTTTTATCTCTGAGTTTTAGTAATTCTAAAAGCTGTAATTCTATCTTCTTTTCTTACTTTACTTCCTCACTTTTCTAAATACTTATAACTTCTTTTTATCTCTAAACTTAAATAATTCTAAAAGCTGTAATTATATCTTCTTTTCTTACTTTACTTCCTCACTTTTCTAAATACTTATAACTTCTTTTCATCTCCAAGTTTTAGTAATTCTAAAAGCTGTAATTCTATCTTCTTTTCTTACTTTACTTCCTCACTTTTCTAAATACTTATAACTTCTTTTCATCTCCAAGTTTTAGTAATTCTAAAAGCTGTAATTATATCTTCTTTTCTTACTTTACTTCCTCACTTTTCTAAATACTTATAACTTCTTTTTATCTCTAAGTTTTAGTAATTCTAAAAGCTGTAATTCTATCTTCTTTTCTTACTTTACTTCCTCACTTTTCTAAATACTTATAACTTCTTTTTATCTCTGAGTTTAGTAATTCTAAAAGCTGTAATTCTATCTTCTTTTCTTACTTTACTTCCTCACTTTTCTAAATACTTATAACTTCTTTTTATCTCTAAGATTTAGTAATTCTAAAAGCTGTAATTATATCTTCTTTTCTTACTTTACTTCCTCACTTTTCTAAATACTTATAACTTCTTTTCATCTCCAAGTTTTAGTAATTCTAAAAGCTGTAATTCTATCTTCTTTTCTTACTTTACTTCCTCACTTTTCTAAATACTTTATAACTTCTTTTTATCTCTGAGTTTTAGTAATTCTAAAAGCTGTAATTCTATATTCTTTTCTTACTTTACTTCCTCACTTTTCTAAATACTTATAACTTCTTTTTATCTCTAAGTTTTAGTAATTCTAAAAGCTGTAATTATATCTTCTTTTCTTACTTTACTTCCTCACTTTTCTAAATACTTATAACTTCTTTTCATCTCCAAGATTTAGTAATTCTAAAAGCTGTAATTATATCTTCTTTTCTTACTTTACTTCCTCACTTTTCTAAATACTTATAACTTCTTTTCATCTCCAAGTTTTAGTAATTCTAAAAGCTGTAATTCTATCTTCTTTTCTTACTTTACTTCCTCACTTTTCTAAATACTTATAACTTCTTTTTATCTCCAAGATTTAGTAATTCTAAAAGCTGTAATTCTATCTTCTTTTCTTACTTTACTTCCTCACTTTTCTAAATACTTATAACTTCTTTTTATCTCTAAGTTTTAGTAATTCTAAAAGCTGTAATTCTATCTTCTTTTCTTACTTTACTTCCTCACTTTTCTAAATACTTATAACTTCTTTTTATCTCTAAACTTAAATAATTCTAAAAGCTGTAATTCTATCTTCTTTTCTTACTTTACTTCCTCACTTTTCTAAATACTTATAACTTCTTTTTATCTCTAAGATTTATTAATTCTAAAAGCTGTAATTCTATCTTCTTTTCTTACTTTACTTCCTCACTTTTCTAAATACTTATAACTTCTTTTTATCTCTAAGTTTTAGTAATTCTAAAAGCTGTAATTATATCTTCTTTTCTTACTTTACTTCCTCACTTTTCTAAATACTTATAACTTCTTTTTATCTCTAAGATTTAGTAATTCTAAAAGCTGTAATTCTATCTTCTTTTCTTACTTTACTTCCTCACTTTTCTAAATACTTATAACTTCTTTTTATCTCTGAGTTTTAGTAATTCTAAAAGCTGTAATTATATCTTCTTTTCTTACTTTACTTCCTCACTTTTCTAAATACTTATAACTTCTTTTCATCTCCAAGTTTTAGTAATTCTAAAAGCTGTAATTCTATCTTCTTTTCTTACTTTACTTCCTCACTTTTCTAAATACTTATAACTTCTTTTTATCTCTAAGTTTTAGTAATTCTAAAAGCTGTAATTCTATCTTCTTTTCTTACTTTACTTCCTCACTTTTCTAAATACTTATAACTTCTTTTTATCTCTAAGTTTTAGTAATTCTAAAAGCTGTAATTCTATCTTCTTTTCTTACTTTACTTCCTCACTTTTCTAAATACTTATAACTTCTTTTTATCTCTGAGTTTTAGTAATTCTAAAAGCTGTAATTCTATCTTCTTTCTTACTTTACTTCCTCACTTTTCTAAATACTTATAACTTCTTTTATCTCTGAGTTTTAGTAATTCTAAAAGCTGTAATTATATCTTCTTTTCTTACTTTACTTCCTCACTTTTCTAAATACTTATAACTTCTTTTCATCTCCAAGTTTTAGTAATTCTAAAAGCTGTAATTCTATCTTCTTTTCTTACTTTACTTCCTCACTTTTCTAAATACTTATAACTTCTTTTCATCTCCAAGTTTTAGTAATTCTAAAAGCTGTAATTCTATCTTCTTTTCTTACTTTACTTCCTCACTTTTCTAAATACTTATAACTTCTTTTTATCTCTAAGTTTTAGTAATTCTAAAAGCTGTAATTCTATCTTCTTTTCTTACTTTACTTCCTCACTTTTCTAAATACTTATAACTTCTTTTTATCTCTAAGTTTTAGTAATTCTAAAAGCTGTAATTCTATATTCTTTTCTTACTTTACTTCCTCACTTTTCTAAATACTTATAACTTATTTTCATCTCCAAGTTTTAGTAATTCTAAAAGCTGTAATTCTATCTTCTTTTCTTACTTTACTTCCTCACTTTTCTAAATACTTATAACTTCTTTTTATCTCTAAGTTTAAATAACTCTAAAAGCTGTAATTCTATCTTCTTTTCTTACTTTACTTCCTCACTTTTCTAAATACTTATAACTTCTTTTTATCTCTAAGTTTTAGTAATTCTAAAAGCTGTAATTATATCTTCTTTTCTTACTTTACTTCCTCACTTTTCTAAATACTTATAACTTCTTTTTATCTCCAAGATTTAGTAATTCTAAAAGCTGTAATTCTATATTCTTTTCTTACTTTACTTCCTCACTTTTCTAAATACTTATAACTTATTTTCATCTCCAAGTTTTAGTAATTCTAAAAGCTGTAATTCTATCTTCTTTCTTACTTTACTTCCTCACTTTTCTAAATACTTATAACTTCTTTTTATCTCTAAGATTTATTAATTCTAAAAGCTGTAATTCTATCTCTTTTCTTACTTTACTTCCTCACTTTTCTAAATACTTATAACTTCTTTTTATCTCCAAGTTTTAGTAATTCTAAAAGCTGTAATTCTATCTTCTTTTCTTACTTTACTTCCTCACTTTTCTAAATACTTATAACTTCTTTTTATCTCTAAGATTTATTAATTCTAAAAGCTGTAATTCTGTCTTCTTTTCTTACTTTACTTCCTCACTTTTCTAAATACTTATAACTTCTTTTTATCTCTAAACTTAAATAATTCTAAAAGCTGTAATTCTATATTCTTTTCTTACTTTACTTCCTCACTTTTCTAAATACTTATAACTTCTTTTTATCTCCAAGATTTAGTAATTCTAAAAGCTGTAATTCTATCTTCTTTTCTTACTTTACTTCCTCACTTTTCTAAATACTTATAACTTCTTTTTATCTCTAAGTTTTAGTAATTCTAAAAGCTGTAATTCTATCTTCTTTTCTTACTTTACTTCCTCACTTTTCTAAATACTTATAACTTCTTTTCATCTCCAAGTTTTAGTAATTCTAAAAGCTGTAATTCTATCTTCTTTTCTTACTTTACTTCCTCACTTTTCTAAATACTTATAACTTCTTTTTATCTCTAAGATTTATTAATTCTAAAAGCTGTAATTCTATCTTCTTTTCTTACTTTACTTCCTCACTTTTCTAAATACTTATAACTTCTTTTTATCTCCAAGTTTTAGTAATTCTAAAAGCTGTAATTCTATCTTCTTTTCTTACTTACTTCCTCACTTTTCTAAATACTTATAACTTATTTTCATCTCCAAGTTTTAGTAATTCTAAAAGCTGTAATTCTATCTTCTTTTCTTACTTTACTTCCTCACTTTTCTAAATACTTATAACTTCTTTTATCTCTAAGATTTATTAATTCTAAAAGCTGTAATTCTATCTTCTTTTCTTACTTTACTTCCTCACTTTTCTAAATATTATAACTTCTTTTTATCTCTAAGTTTTAGTAATTCTAAAAGCTGTAATTCTATATTCTTTTCTTACTTTACTTCCTCACTTTTCTAAATACTTATAACTTCTTTTTATCTCCAAGATTTAGTAATTCTAAAAGCTGTAATTCTATCTTCTTTTCTTACTTTACTTCCTCACTTTTCTAAATACTTATAACTTCTTTTTATCTCTAAGTTTTAGTAATTCTAAAAGCTGTAATTCTATCTTCTTTTCTTACTTTACTTCCTCACTTTTCTAAATACTTATAACTTCTTTTCATCTCCAAGTTTTAGTAATTCTAAAAGCTGTAATTCTATCTTCTTTTCTTACTTTACTTCCTCACTTTTCTAAATACTTATAACTTCTTTTTATCTCTAAGATTTATTAATTCTAAAAGCTGTAATTCTATCTTCTTTTCTTACTTTACTTCCTCACTTTTCTAAATACTTATAACTTCTTTTTATCTCTAAGATTTATTAATTCTAAAAGCTGTAATTCTATCTTCTTTTCTTACTTTACTTCCTCACTTTTCTAAATACTTATAACTTCTTTTTATCTCCAAGATTTAGTAATTCTAAAAGCTGTAATTCTATCTTCTTTTCTTACTTTACTTCCTCACTTTTCTAAATACTTATAACTTCTTTTATCTCTGAGTTTTAGTAATTCTAAAAGCTGTAATTATATCTTCTTTCTTACTTTACTTCCTCACTTTTCTAAATACTTATAACTTCTTTTTATCTCCAAGATTTAGTAATTCTAAAAGCTGTAATTCTATCTTCTTTTCTTACTTTACTTCCTCACTTTTCTAAATACTTATAACTTCTTTTTATCTCTAAGTTTTAGTAATTCTAAAAGCTGTAATTCTATCTTCTTTTCTTACTTTACTTCCTCACTTTTCTAAATACTTATAACTTCTTTTCATCTCCAAGTTTTAGTAATTCTAAAAGCTGTAATTCTATCTTCTTTTCTTACTTTACTTCCTCACTTTTCTAAAATACTTATAACTTCTTTTTATCTCTAAGATTTATTAATTCTAAAAGCTGTAATTCTATCTTCTTTTCTTACTTTACTTCCTCACTTTTCTAAATACTTATAACTTCTTTTTATCTCTAAGATTTATTAATTCTAAAAGCTGTAATTCTATCTTCTTTTCTTACTTTACTTCCTCACTTTTCTAAATACTTATAACTTCTTTTATCTCTAAGATTTATTAATTCTAAAAGCTGTAATTCTATCTCTTTTCTTACTTTACTTCCTCACTTTTCTAAATACTTATAACTTCTTTTCATCTCCAAGTTTTAGTAATTCTAAAAGCTGTAATTCTATCTTCTTTTCTTACTTTACTTCCTCACTTTTCTAAACACTTATAACTTCTTTTTATCTCCAAGATTTAGTAATTCTAAAAGCTGTAATTATATCTTCTTTTCTTACTTTACTTCCTCACTTTTCTAAATACTTATAACTTCTTTTTATCTCTAAACTTAAATAATTCTAAAAGCTGTAATTCTATATTCTTTTCTTACTTTACTTCCTCACTTTTCTAAATACTTATAACTTCTTTTTATCTCTGAGTTTTAGTAATTCTAAAAGCTGTAATTCTATCTTCTTTTCTTACTTTACTTCCTCACTTTTCTAAATACTTATAACTTCTTTTTATCTCTGAGTTTTAGTAATTCTAAAAGCTGTAATTCTATCTTCTTTTCTTACTTTACTTCCTCACTTTTCTAAATACTTATAACTTCTTTTTATCTCTAAGTTTTAGTAATTCTAAAAGCTGTAATTATATCTTCTTTCTTACTTTACTTCCTCACTTTTCTAAACACTTATAACTTCTTTTTATCTCCAAGATTTAGTAATTCTAAAAGCTGTAATTATATCTTCTTTTCTTACTTTACTTCCTCACTTTTCTAAATACTTATAACTTCTTTTTATCTCTAAACTTAAATAATTCTAAAAGCTGTAATTCTATATTCTTTTCTTACTTTACTTCCTCACTTTTCTAAATACTTATAACTTCTTTTTATCTCTGAGTTTTAGTAATTCTAAAAGCTGTAATTCTATCTTCTTTTCTTACTTTACTTCCTCACTTTTCTAAATACTTATAACTTCTTTTTATCTCTAAGATTTATTAATTCTAAAAGCTGTAATTCTATCTTCTTTTCTTACTTTACTTCCTCACTTTTCTAAATACTTATAACTTCTTTTTATCTCCAAGATTTAGTAATTCTAAAAGCTGTAATTATATCTTCTTTTCTTACTTTACTTCCTCACTTTTCTAAATACTTATAACTTCTTTTTATCTCTAAACTTAAATAATTCTAAAAGCTGTAATTCTATATTCTTTTCTTACTTTACTTCCTCACTTTTCTAAATACTTATAACTTCTTTTTATCTCTAAGTTTTAGTAATTCTAAAAGCTGTAATTATATCTTCTTTTCTTACTTTACTTCCTCACTTTTCTAAATACTTATAACTTCTTTTTATCTCTAAGTTTTAGTAATTCTAAAAGCTGTAATTCTATCTTCTTTTCTTACTTTACTTCCTCACTTTTCTAAATACTTATAACTTCTTTTTATCTCTAAGATTTATTAATTCTAAAAGCTGTAATTCTATCTTCTTTTCTTACTTTACTTCCTCACTTTTCTAAATACTTATAACTTCTTTTTATCTCTAAGATTTATTAATTCTAAAAGCTGTAATTCTATCTTCTTTTCTTACTTTACTTCCTCACTTTTCTAAATACTTATAACTTCTTTTTATCTCTAAGTTTTAGTAATTCTAAAAGCTGTAATTCTATCTTCTTTTCTTACTTTACTTCCTCACTTTTCTAAATACTTATAACTTCTTTTTATCTCTAAACTTAAAAAATTCTAAAAGCTGTAATTCTATCTTCTTTTCTTACTTTACTTCCTCACTTTTCTAAATACTTATAACTTCTTTTCATCTCCAAGTTTTAGTAATTCTAAAAGCTGTAATTATATCTTCTTTTCTTACTTTACTTCCTCACTTTTCTAAATACTTATAACTTCTTTTTATCTCTAAGTTTTAGTAATTCTAAAAGCTGTAATTATATCTTCTTACTTTACTTCCTCACTTTTCTAAATACTTATAACTTCTTTTTATCTCCAAGTTTTATTAATTCTAAAAGCTGTAATTCTATCTCTTTTCTTACTTTACTTCCTCACTTTTCTAAATACTTATAACTTCTTTTCATCTCCAAGTTTTAGTAATTCTAAAAGCTGTAATTATATCTTCTTTTCTTACTTTACTTCCTCACTTTTCTAAATACTTATAACTTCTTTTTATCTCTGAGTTTTAGTAATTCTAAAAGCTGTAATTATATCTTCTTTTCTTACTTTACTTCCTCACTTTTCTAAATACTTATAACTTCTTTTCATCTCCAAGTTTTAGTAATTCTAAAAGCTGTAATTCTATCTTCTTTTCTTACTTTACTTCCTCACTTTTCTAAACACTTATAACTTCTTTTTATCTCTGAGTTTTAGAATTACTAAAACTCAGAGATAAAAAGAAGTTATAAGTGTTTAGAAAAGTGAGGAAGTAAAGTAAGAAAAGAAGATAGAATTACAGCTTTTAGAATTACTAAAACTTGGAGATGAAAAGAAGTTATAAGTATTTAGAAAAGTGAGGAAGTAAAGTAAGAAAAGAAGATATAATTACAGCTTTTAGAATTACTAAAACTCAGAGATAAAAAGAAGTTATAAGTATTTAGAAAAGTGAGGAAGTAAAGTAAGAAAAGAAGATATAATTACAGCTTTTAGAATTACTAAAACTTGGAGATGAAAAGAAGTTATAAGTATTTAGAAAAGTGAGGAAGTAAAGTAAGAAAAGAGATAGAATTACAGCTTTTAGAATTAATAAAACTTGGAGATAAAAAGAAGTTATAAGTATTTAGAAAAGTGAGGAAGTAAAGTAAGAAGATATAATTACAGCTTTTAGAATTACTAAAACTTAGAGATAAAAAGAAGTTATAAGTATTTAGAAAAGTGAGGAAGTAAAGTAAGAAAAGAAGATATAATTACAGCTTTTAGAATTACTAAAACTTGGAGATGAAAAGAAGTTATAAGTATTTAGAAAAGTGAGGAAGTAAAGTAAGAAAAGAAGATAGAATTACAGCTTTTAGAATTTTTTAAGTTTAGAGATAAAAAGAAGTTATAAGTATTTAGAAAAGTGAGGAAGTAAAGTAAGAAAAGAAGATAGAATTACAGCTTTTAGAATTACTAAAACTTAGAGATAAAAAGAAGTTATAAGTATTTAGAAAAGTGAGGAAGTAAAGTAAGAAAAGAAGATAGAATTACAGCTTTTAGAATTAATAAATCTTAGAGATAAAAAGAAGTTATAAGTATTTAGAAAAGTGAGGAAGTAAAGTAAGAAAAGAAGATAGAATTACAGCTTTTAGAATTAATAAATCTTAGAGATAAAAAGAAGTTATAAGTATTTAGAAAAGTGAGGAAGTAAAGTAAGAAAAGAAGATAGAATTACAGCTTTTAGAATTACTAAAACTTAGAGATAAAAAGAAGTTATAAGTATTTAGAAAAGTGAGGAAGTAAAGTAAGAAAAGAAGATATAATTACAGCTTTTAGAATTACTAAAACTTAGAGATAAAAAGAAGTTATAAGTATTTAGAAAAGTGAGGAAGTAAAGTAAGAAAAGAATATAGAATTACAGCTTTTAGAATTATTTAAGTTTAGAGATAAAAAGAAGTTATAAGTATTTAGAAAAGTGAGGAAGTAAAGTAAGAAAAGAAGATATAATTACAGCTTTTAGAATTACTAAATCTTGGAGATAAAAAGAAGTTATAAGTATTTAGAAAAGTGAGGAAGTAAAGTAAGAAAAGAAGATAGAATTACAGCTTTTAGAATTAATAAATCTTAGAGATAAAAAGAAGTTATAAGTATTTAGAAAAGTGAGGAAGTAAAGTAAGAAAAGAAGATAGAATTACAGCTTTTAGAATTACTAAAACTCAGAGATAAAAAGAAGTTATAAGTATTTAGAAAAGTGAGGAAGTAAAGTAAGAAAAGAATATAGAATTACAGCTTTTAGAATTATTTAAGTTTAGAGATAAAAAGAAGTTATAAGTATTTAGAAAAGTGAGGAAGTAAAGTAAGAAAAGAAGATATAATTACAGCTTTTAGAATTACTAAATCTTGGAGATAAAAAGAAGTTATAAGTGTTTAGAAAAGTGAGGAAGTAAAGTAAGAAAAGAAGATATAATTACAGCTTTTAGAATTACTAAAACTTAGAGATAAAAAGAAGTTATAAGTATTTAGAAAAGTGAGGAAGTAAAGTAAGAAAAGAAGATAGAATTACAGCTTTTAGAATTACTAAAACTCAGAGATAAAAAGAAGTTATAAGTATTTAGAAAAGTGAGGAAGTAAAGTAAGAAAAGAAGATAGAATTACAGCTTTTAGAATTACTAAAACTCAGAGATAAAAAGAAGTTATAAGTATTTAGAAAAGTGAGGAAGTAAAGTAAGAAAAGAATATAGAATTACAGCTTTTAGAATTATTTAAGTTTAGAGATAAAAAGAAGTTATAAGTATTTAGAAAAGTGAGGAAGTAAAGTAAGAAAAGAAGATATAATTACAGCTTTTAGAATTACTAAATCTTGGAGATAAAAAGAAGTTATAAGTGTTTAGAAAAGTGAGGAAGTAAAGTAAGAAAAGAAGATAGAATTACAGCTTTTAGAATTACTAAAACTTGGAGATGAAAAGAAGTTATAAGTATTTAGAAAAGTGAGGAAGTAAAGTAAGAAAAGAGATAGAATTACAGCTTTTAGAATTAATAAATCTTAGAGATAAAAAGAAGTTATAAGTATTTAGAAAAGTGAGGAAGTAAAGTAAGAAAAGAAGATAGAATTACAGCTTTTAGAATTAATAAATCTTAGAGATAAAAAGAAGTTATAAGTATTTAGAAAAGTGAGGAAGTAAAGTAAGAAAAGAAGATAGAATTACAGCTTTTAGAATTAATAAATCTTAGAGATAAAAAGAAGTTATAAGTATTTAGAAAAGTGAGGAAGTAAAGTAAGAAAAGAAGATAGAATTACAGCTTTTAGAATTACTAAAACTTGGAGATGAAAAGAAGTTATAAGTATTTAGAAAAGTGAGGAAGTAAAGTAAGAAAAGAAGATAGAATTACAGCTTTTAGAATTACTAAAACTTAGAGATAAAAAGAAGTTATAAGTATTTAGAAAAGTGAGGAAGTAAAGTAAGAAAAGAAGATAGAATTACAGCTTTTAGAATTACTAAATCTTGGAGATAAAAGAAGTTATAAGTATTTAGAAAAGTGAGGAAGTAAAGTAAGAAAAGAAGATATAATTACAGCTTTTAGAATTACTAAAACTCAGAGATAAAAAGAAGTTATAAGTATTTAGAAAAGTGAGGAAGTAAAGTAAGAAAAGAAGATAGAATTACAGCTTTTAGAATTACTAAATCTTGGAGATAAAAAGAAGTTATAAGTATTTAGAAAAGTGAGGAAGTAAAGTAAGAAAAGAAGATAGAATTACAGCTTTTAGAATTAATAAATCTTAGAGATAAAAAGAAGTTATAAGTATTTAGAAAAGTGAGGAAGTAAAGTAAGAAAAGAAGATAGAATTACAGCTTTTAGAATTAATAAATCTTAGAGATAAAAAGAAGTTATAAGTATTTAGAAAAGTGAGGAAGTAAAGTAAGAAAAGAAGATAGAATTACAGCTTTTAGAATTACTAAAACTTGGAGATGAAAAGAAGTTATAAGTATTTAGAAAAGTGAGGAAGTAAAGTAAGAAAAGAAGATAGAATTACAGCTTTTAGAATTACTAAAACTTAGAGATAAAAAGAAGTTATAAGTATTTAGAAAAGTGAGGAAGTAAAGTAAGAAAAGAAGATAGAATTACAGCTTTTAGAATTACTAAATCTTGGAGATAAAAAGAAGTTATAAGTATTTAGAAAAGTGAGGAAGTAAAGTAAGAAAAGAATATAGAATTACAGCTTTTAGAATTACTAAAACTTAGAGATAAAAAGAAGTTATAATATTTAGAAAAGTGAGGAAGTAAAGTAAGAAAAGAAGATAGAATTACAGCTTTTAGAATTAATAAATCTTAGAGATAAAAAGAAGTTATAAGTATTTAGAAAAGTGAGGAAGTAAAGTAAGAAAAGAAGATAGAATTACAGCTTTTAGAATTACTAAAACTTGGAGATGAAAATAAGTTATAAGTATTTAGAAAAGTGAGGAAGTAAAGTAAGAAAAGAAGATAGAATTACAGCTTTTAGAATTACTAAAACTCAGAGATAAAAAGAAGTTATAAGTATTTAGAAAAGTGAGGAAGTAAAGTAAGAAAAGAAGATAGAATTACAGCTTTTAGAATTACTAAAACTTAGAGATAAAAAGAAGTTATAAGTATTTAGAAAAGTGAGGAAGTAAAGTAAGAAAAGAAGATATAATTACAGCTTTTAGAATTACTAAAACTCAGAGATAAAAAGAAGTTATAAGTATTTAGAAAAGTGAGGAAGTAAAGTAAGAAAAGAATAGAATTACAGCTTTTAGAATTACTAAAACTTAGAGATAAAAAGAAGTTATAAGTATTTAGAAAAGTGAGGAAGTAAAGTAAGAAAAGAAGATAGAATTACAGCTTTTAGAATTAATAAATCTTAGAGATAAAAAGAAGTTATAAGTATTTAGAAAAGTGAGGAAGTAAAGTAAGAAAAGAAGATATAATTACAGCTTTTAGAATTAATAAATCTTAGAGATAAAAAGAAGTTATAAGTATTTAGAAAAGTGAGGAAGTAAAGTAAGAAAAGAAGATAGAATTACAGCTTTTAGATATACTAAATCTTAGAGATAAAAAGAAGTTATAAGTATTTAGAAAAGTGAGGAAGTAAAGTAAGAAAAGAAGATATAATTACAGCTTTTAGAATTACTAAAACTTGGAGATGAAAAGAAGTTATAAGTATTTAGAAAAGTGAGGAAGTAAAGTAAGAAAAGAAGATAGAATTACAGCTTTTAGAATTACTAAATCTTGGAGATAAAAAGAAGTTATAAGTATTTAGAAAAGTGAGGAAGTAAAGTAAGAAAAGAATATATAATTACAGCTTTTAGAATTACTAAATCTTGGAGATAAAAAGAAGTTATAAGTATTTAGAAAAGTGAGGAAGTAAAGTAAGAAAAGAAGATATAATTACAGCTTTTAGAATTACTAAAACTTAGAGATAAAAAGAAGTTATAAGTATTTAGAAAAGTGAGGAAGTAAAGTAAGAAAAGAAGATAGAATTACAGCTTTTAGAATTAATAAATCTTAGAGATAAAAAGAAGTTATAAGTATTTAGAAAAGTGAGGAAGTAAAGTAAGAAAAGAAGATATAATTACAGCTTTTAGAATTACTAAAACTCAGAGATAAAAAGAAGTTATAAGTATTTAGAAAAGTGAGGAAGTAAAGTAAGAAAAGAAGATAGAATTACAGCTTTTAGAATTACTAAATCTTGGAGATAAAAAGAAGTTATAAGTATTTAGAAAAGTGAGGAAGTAAAGTAAGAAAAGAAGATAGAATTACAGCTTTTAGAATTAATAAATCTTAGAGATAAAAAGAAGTTATAAGTATTTAGAAAAGTGAGGAAGTAAAGTAAGAAAAGAAGATAGAATTACAGCTTTTAGAATTACTAAAACTTGGAGATGAAAAGAAGTTATAAGTATTTAGAAAAGTGAGGAAGTAAAGTAAGAAAAGAAGATATAATTACAGCTTTTAGAATTATTTAAGTTTAGAGATAAAAAGAAGTTATAAGTATTTAGAAAAGTGAGGAAGTAAAGTAAGAAAAGAATATAGAATTACAGCTTTTAGAATTATTTAAGTTTAGAGATAAAAAGAAGTTATAAGTATTTAGAAAAGTGAGTCAGTAAAGTAAGAAAAGAAGATATAATTACAGCTTTTAGAATTACTAAAACTCAGAGATAAAAAGAAGTTATAAGTGTTTAGAAAAGTGAGGAAGTAAAGTAAGAAAAGAAGATAGAATTACAGCTTTTAGAATTACTAAAACTTGGAGATGAAAAGAAGTTATAAGTATTTAGAAAAGTGAGGAAGTAAAGTAAGAAAAGAAGATAGAATTACAGCTTTTAGAATTACTAAAACTCAGAGATAAAAAGAAGTTATAAGTATTTAGAAAAGTGAGGAAGTAAAGTAAGAAAAGAAGATAGAATTACAGCTTTTAGAATTACTAAATCTTGGAGATAAAAAGAAGTTATAAGTATTTAGAAAAGTGAGGAAGTAAAGTAAGAAAAGAAGATATAATTACAGCTTTTAGAATTACTAAAACTTAGAGATAAAAAGAAGTTATAAGTATTTAGAAAAGTGAGGAAGTAAAGTAAGAAAAGAAGATAGAATTACAGCTTTTAGAATTACTAAAACTTGGAGATGAAAAGAAGTTATAAGTATTTAGAAAAGTGAGGAAGTAAAGTAAGAAAAGAAGATATAATTACAGCTTTTAGAATTATTTAAGTTTAGAGATAAAAAGAAGTTATAAGTATTTAGAAAAGTGAGGAAGTAAAGTAAGAAAAGAATATAGAATTACAGCTTTTAGAATTATTTAAGTTTAGAGATAAAAAGAAGTTATAAGTATTTAGAAAAGTGAGGAAGTAAAGTAAGAAAAGAAGATATAATTACAGCTTTTAGAATTACTAAAACTCAGAGATAAAAAGAAGTTATAAGTGTTTAGAAAAGTGAGGAAGTAAAGTAAGAAAAGAAGATAGAATTACAGCTTTTAGAATTACTAAAACTTGGAGATGAAAAGAAGTTATAAGTATTTAGAAAAGTGAGGAAGTAAAGTAAGAAAAGAAGATATAATTACAGCTTTTAGAATTACTAAATCTTGGAGATAAAAAGAAGTTATAAGTATTTAGAAAAGTGAGGAAGTAAAGTAAGAAAAGAAGATAGAATTACAGCTTTTAGAATTACTAAAACTTAGAGATAAAAAGAAGTTATAAGTATTTAGAAAAGTGAGGAAGTAAAGTAAGAAAAGAATATAGAATTACAGCTTTTAGAATTACTAAAACTCAGAGATAAAAAGAAGTTATAAGTATTTAGAAAAGTGAGGAAGTAAAGTAAGAAAAGAATATATAATTACAGCTTTTAGAATTACTAAATCTTGGAGATAAAAAGAAGTTATAAGTATTTAGAAAAGTGAGGAAGTAAAGTAAGAAAAGAATATAGAATTACAGCTTTTAGAATTACTAAAACTCAGAGATAAAAAGAAGTTATAAGTATTTAGAAAAGTGAGGAAGTAAAGTAAGAAAAGAAATAGAATTACAGCTTTTAGAATTACTAAAACTTAGAGATAAAAAGAAGTTATAAGTATTTAGAAAAGTGAGGAAGTAAAGTAAGAAAAGAAGATATAATTACAGCTTTTAGAATTACTAAAACTCAGAGATAAAAAGAAGTTATAAGTATTTAGAAAAGTGAGGAAGTAAAGTAAGAAAAGAAGATAGAATTACAGCTTTTAGAATTAATAAATCTTAGAGATAAAAAGATGTTATAAGTATTTAGAAAAGTGAGGAAGTAAAGTAAGAAAAGAAGATATAATTACAGCTTTTAGAATTACTAAAACTTGGAGATGAAAAGAAGTTATAAGTATTTAGAAAAGTGAGGAAGTAAAGTAAGAAAAGAAGATAGAATTACAGCTTTTAGAATTACTAAATCTTAGAGATAAAAAGAAGTTATAAGTATTTAGAAAAGTGAGGAAGTAAAGTAAGAAAAGAAGATATAATTACAGCTTTTAGAATTACTAAAACTTAGAGATAAAAAGAAGTTATAAGTATTTAGAAAAGTGAGGAAGTAAAGTAAGAAAAGAAGATAGAATTACAGCTTTTAGAATTACTAAAACTCAGAGATAAAAAGAAGTTATAAGTATTTAGAAAAGTGAGGAAGTAAAGTAAGAAAAAAAGATAGAATTACAGCTTTTAGAATTACTAAAACTTAGAGATAAAAAGAAGTTATAAGTATTTAGAAAAGTGAGGAAGTAAAGTAAGAAAAGAAGATAGAATTACAGCTTTTAGAATTACTAAAACTTAGAGATAAAAAGAAGTTATAAGTATTTAGAAAAGTGAGGAAGTAAAGTAAGAAAAGAATATAGAATTACAGCTTTTAGAATTATTTAAGTTTAGAGATAAAAAGAAGTTATAAGTATTTAGAAAAGTGAGGAAGTAAAGTAAGAAAAGAAGATATAATTACAGCTTTTAGAATTACTAAAACTTAGAGATAAAAAGAAGTTATAAGTATTTAGAAAAGTGAGGAAGTAAAGTAAGAAAAGAAGATATAATTACAGCTTTTAGAATTACTAAAACTTAGAGATAAAAAGAAGTTATAAGTATTTAGAAAAGTGAGGAAGTAAAGTAAGAAAAGAAGATAGAATTACAGCTTTTAGAATTATTTAAGTTTAGAGATAAAAAGAAGTTATAAGTATTTAGAAAAGTGAGGAAGTAAAGTAAGAAAAGAAGATAGAATTACAGCTTTTAGAATTACTAAAACTTAGAGATAAAAAGAAGTTATAAGTATTTAGAAAAGTGAGGAAGTAAAGTAAGAAAAGAAGATAGAATTACAGCTTTTAGAATTACTAAAACTCAGAGATAAAAAGAAGTTATAAGTATTTAGAAAAGTGAGGAAGTAAAGTAAGAAAAGAAGATAGAATTACAGCTTTTAGAATTACTAAAACTTAGAGATAAAAAGAAGTTATAAGTATTTAGAAAAGTGAGGAAGTAAAGTAAGAAAAGAAGATAGAATTACAGCTTTTAGAATTACTAAAACTTAGAGATAAAAAGAAGTTATAAGTATTTAGAAAAGTGAGGAAGTAAAGTAAGAAAAGAAGATAGAATTACAGCTTTTAGAATTACTAAAACTTGGAGATGAAAAGAAGTTATAAGTATTTAGAAAAGTGAGGAAGTAAAGTAAGAAAAGAAGATAGAATTACAGCTTTTAGAATTACTAAAACTTAGAGATAAAAAGAAGTTATAAGTATTTAGAAAAGTGAGGAAGTAAAGTAAGAAAAGAAGATAGAATTACAGCTTTTAGAATTACTAAATCTTGGAGATAAAAAGAAGTTATAAGTATTTAGAAAAGTGAGGAAGTAAAGTAAGAAAAGAATATATAATTACAGCTTTTAGAATTACTAAATCTTGGAGATAAAAAGAAGTTATAAGTATTTAGAAAAGTGAGGAAGTAAAGTAAGAAAAGAAGATAGAATTACAGCTTTTAGAATTACTAAAACTTGGAGATGAAAAGAAGTTATAAGTATTTAGAAAAGTGAGGAAGTAAAGTAAGAAAAGAATATATAATTACAGCTTTTAGAATTACTAAAACTCAGAGATAAAAAGAAGTTATAAGTATTTAGAAAAGTGAGGAAGTAAAGTAAGAAAAGAATATAGAATTACAGCTTTTAGAATTATTTAAGTTTAGAGATAAAAAGAAGTTATAAGTATTTAGAAAAGTGAGGAAGTAAAGTAAGAAAAGAATATAGAATTACAGCTTTTAGAATTACTAAAACTTGGAGATGAAAAGAAGTTATAAGTATTTAGAAAAGTGAGGAAGTAAAGTAAGAAAAGAATATAGAATTACAGCTTTTAGAATTATTTAAGTTTAGAGATAAAAAGAAGTTATAAGTATTTAGAAAAGTGAGGAAGTAAAGTAAGAAAAGAAGATAGAATTACAGCTTTTAGAATTACTAAATCTTGGAGATAAAAAGAAGTTATAAGTATTTAGAAAAGTGAGGAAGTAAAGTAAGAAAAGAATATATAATTACAGCTTTTAGAATTACTAAAACTTGGAGATGAAAAGAAGTTATAAGTATTTAGAAAAGTGAGGAAGTAAAGTAAGAAAAGAATATAGAATTACAGCTTTTAGAATTACTAAAACTTGGAGATGAAAAGAAGTTATAAGTATTTAGAAAAGTGAGGAAGTAAAGTAAGAAAAGAATATAGAATTACAGCTTTTAGAATTACTAAATCTTGGAGATAAAAAGAAGTTATAAGTATTTAGAAAAGTGAGGAAGTAAAGTAAGAAAAGAATATAGAATTACAGCTTTTAGAATTACTAAAACTTGGAGATGAAAAGAAGTTATAAGTATTTAGAAAAGTGAGGAAGTAAAGTAAGAAAAGAATATAGAATTACAGCTTTTAGAATTACTAAAACTTGGAGATAAAAAGAAGTTATAAGTATTTAGAAAAGTGAGGAAGTAAAGTAAGAAAAGAAGATAGAATTACAGCTTTTAGAATTACTAAATCTTGGAGATAAAAAGAAGTTATAAGTATTTAGAAAAGTGAGGAAGTAAAGTAAGAAAAGAATATAGAATTACAGCTTTTAGAATTACTAAAACTTGGAGATGAAAAGAAGTTATAAGTATTTAGAAAAGTGAGGAAGTAAAGTAAGAAAAGAATATAGAATTACAGCTTTTAGAATTATTTAAGTTTAGAGATAAAAAGAAGTTATAAGTATTTAGAAAAGTGAGGAAGTAAAGTAAGAAAAGAAGATAGAATTACAGCTTTTAGAATTACTAAATCTTGGAGATAAAAAGAAGTTATAAGTATTTAGAAAAGTGAGGAAGTAAAGTAAGAAAAGAAGATATAATTACAGCTTTTAGAATTACTAAAACTTAGAGATAAAAAGAAGTTATAAGTATTTAGAAAAGTGAGGAAGTAAAGTAAGAAAAGAATATAGAATTACAGCTTTTAGAATTACTAAAACTTGGAGATGAAAAGAAGTTATAAGTATTTAGAAAAGTGAGGAAGTAAAGTAAGAAAAGAAGATAGAATTACAGCTTTTAGAATTACTAAAACTTAGAGATAAAAAGAAGTTATAAGTATTTAGAAAAGTGAGGAAGTAAAGTAAGAAAAGAAGATAGAATTACAGCTTTTAGAATTACTAAATCTTGGAGATAAAAAGAAGTTATAAGTATTTAGAAAAGTGAGGAAGTAAAGTAAGAAAAGAATATATAATTACAGCTTTTAGAATTACTAAATCTTGGAGATAAAAAGAAGTTATAAGTATTTAGAAAAGTGAGGAAGTAAAGTAAGAAAAGAAGATATAATTACAGCTTTTAGAATTACTAAAACTTGGAGATGAAAAGAAGTTATAAGTATTTAGAAAAGTGAGGAAGTAAAGTAAGAAAAGAATATAGAATTACAGCTTTTAGAATTACTAAAACTTAGAGATAAAAAGAAGTTATAAGTATTTAGAAAAGTGAGGAAGTAAAGTAAGAAAAGAAGATAGAATTACAGCTTTTAGAATTATTTAAGTTTAGAGATAAAAAGAAGTTATAAGTATTTAGAAAAGTGAGGAAGTAAAGTAAGAAAAGAAGATATAATTACAGCTTTTAGAATTACTAAAACTTGGAGATAAAAAGAAGTTATAAGTATTTAGAAAAGTGAGGAAGTAAAGTAAGAAAAGAAGATATAATTACAGCTTTTAGAATTACTAAAACTTGGAGATGAAAAGAAGTTATAAGTATTTAGAAAAGTGAGGAAGTAAAGTAAGAAAAGAGATAGAATTACAGCTTTTAGAATTAATAAAACTTGGAGATAAAAAGAAGTTATAAGTATTTAGAAAAGTGAGGAAGTAAAGTAAGAAAAGAAGATAGAATTACAGCTTTTAGAATTACTAAATCTTGGAGATAAAAAGAAGTTATAATATTTAGAAAAGTGAGTCAGTAAAGTAAGAAAAGAAGATATAATTACAGCTTTTAGAATTAATAAATCTTAGAGATAAAAAGAAGTTATAAGTATTTAGAAAAGTGAGGAAGTAAAGTAAGAAAAGAAGATAGAATTACAGCTTTTAGAATTACTAAAACTTGGAGATAAAAAGAAGTTATAGGTATTTAGAAAAGTGAGGAAGTAAAGTAAGAAAAGAATATAGAATTACAGCTTTTAGAATTACTAAATCTTGGAGATAAAAAGAAGTTATAAGTATTTAGAAAAGTGAGGAAGTAAAGTAAGAAAAGAAGATAGAATTACAGCTTTTAGAATTACTAAAACTTGGAGATGAAAAGAAGTTATAAGTATTTAGAAAAGTGAGGAAGTAAAGTAAGAAAAGAAGATAGAATTACAGCTTTTAGAATTACTAAATCTTGGAGATAAAAAGAAGTTATAAGTATTTAGAAAAGTGAGGAAGTAAAGTAAGAAAAGAAGATAGAATTACAGCTTTTAGAATTAATAAATCTTAGAGATAAAAAGAAGTTATAAGTATTTAGAAAAGTGAGGAAGTAAAGTAAGAAAAGAAGATAGAATTACAGCTTTTAGAATTACTAAAACTTAGAGATGAAAAGAAGTTATAAGTATTTAGAAAAGTGAGGAAGTAAAGTAAGAAAAGAAGATATAATTACAGCTTTTAGAATTACTAAAACTTGGAGATGAAAAGAAGTTATAAGTATTTAGAAAAGTGAGGAAGTAAAGTAAGAAAAGAAGATAGAATTACAGCTTTTAGAATTACTAAATCTTAGAGATAAAAAGAAGTTATAAGTATTTAGAAAAGTGAGGAAGTAAAGTAAGAAAAGAAGATATAATTACAGCTTTTAGAATTACTAAAACTTAGAGATAAAAAGAAGTTATAAGTATTTAGAAAAGTGAGGAAGTAAAGTAAGAAAAGAAGATAGAATTACAGCTTTTAGAATTACTAAAACTTAGAGATAAAAAGAAGTTATAAGTATTTAGAAAAGTGAGGAAGTAAAGTAAGAAAAGAAGATATAATTACAGCTTTTAGAATTACTAAATCTTGGAGATAAAAAGAAGTTATAAGTATTTAGAAAAGTGAGGAAGTAAAGTAAGAAAAGAAGATAGAATTACAGCTTTTAGAATTACTAAATCTTAGAGATAAAAAGAAGTTATAAGTATTTAGAAAAGTGAGGAAGTAAAGTAAGAAAAGAAGATATAATTACAGCTTTTAGAATTACTAAAACTTAGAGATAAAAAGAAGTTATAAGTATTTAGAAAAGTGAGGAAGTAAAGTAAGAAAAGAAGATAGAATTACAGCTTTTAGAATTACTAAAACTTAGAGATAAAAAGAAGTTATAAGTATTTAGAAAAGTGAGGAAGTAAAGTAAGAAAAGAATATAGAATTACAGCTTTTAGAATTATTTAAGTTTAGAGATAAAAAGAAGTTATAAGTATTTAGAAAAGTGAGGAAGTAAAGTAAGAAAAGAAGATATAATTACAGCTTTTAGAATTACTAAAACTTAGAGATAAAAAGAAGTTATAAGTGTTTAGAAAAGTGAGGAAGTAAAGTAAGAAAAGAATATAGAATTACAGCTTTTAGAATTACTAAAACTTAGAGATAAAAAGAAGTTATAAGTATTTAGAAAAGTGAGGAAGTAAAGTAAGAAAAGAAGATATAATTACAGCTTTTAGAATTACTAAAACTTAGAGATAAAAAGAAGTTATAAGTATTTAGAAAAGTGAGGAAGTAAAGTAAGAAAAGAAGATATAATTACAGCTTTTAGAATTACTAAAACTTGGAGATGAAAAGAAGTTATAAGTATTTAGAAAAGTAAGGAAGTAAAGTAAGAAAAGAAGATAGAATTACAGCTTTTAGAATTACTAAAACTTGGAGATGAAAAGAAGTTATAAGTATTTAGAAAAGTGAGGAAGTAAAGTAAGAAAAGAAGATAGAATTACAGCTTTTAGAATTACTAAATCTTGGAGATAAAAAGAAGTTATAATATTTAGAAAAGTGAGTCAGTAAAGTAAGAAAAGAAGATAGAATTACAGCTTTTAGAATTAATAAATCTTAGAGATAAAAAGAAGTTATAAGTATTTAGAAAAGTGAGGAAGTAAAGTAAGAAAAGAAGATAGAATTACAGCTTTTAGAATTACTAAAACTTGGAGATGAAAAGAAGTTATAAGTATTTAGAAAAGTGAGGAAGTAAAGTAAGAAAAGAAGATAGAATTACAGCTTTTAGAATTACTAAAACTTGGAGATAAAAAGAAGTTATAAGTATTTAGAAAAGTGAGGAAGTAAAGTAAGAAAAGAATATAGAATTACAGCTTTTAGAATTACTAAAACTTAGAGATAAAAAGAAGTTATAAGTATTTAGAAAAGTGAGGAAGTAAAGTAAGAAAAGAAGATATAATTACAGCTTTTAGAATTACTAAAACTCAGAGATAAAAAGAAGTTATAAGTGTTTAGAAAAGTGAGGAAGTAAAGTAAGAAAAGAAGATAGAATTACAGCTTTTAGAATTACTAAAACTTGGAGATGAAAAGAAGTTATAAGTATTTAGAAAAGTGAGGAAGTAAAGTAAGAAAAGAAGATATAATTACAGCTTTTAGAATTACTAAAACTCAGAGATAAAAAGAAGTTATAAGTATTTAGAAAAGTGAGGAAGTAAAGTAAGAAAAGAAGATATAATTACAGCTTTTAGAATTACTAAAACTTGGAGATGAAAAGAAGTTATAAGTATTTAGAAAAGTGAGGAAGTAAAGTAAGAAAAGAGATAGAATTACAGCTTTTAGAATTAATAAAACTTGGAGATAAAAAGAAGTTATAAGTATTTAGAAAAGTGAGGAAGTAAAGTAAGAAAAGAAGATAGAATTACAGCTTTTAGAATTACTAAATCTTGGAGATAAAAAGAAGTTATAATATTTAGAAAAGTGAGTCAGTAAAGTAAGAAAAGAAGATATAATTACAGCTTTTAGAATTAATAAATCTTAGAGATAAAAAGAAGTTATAAGTATTTAGAAAAGTGAGGAAGTAAAGTAAGAAAAGAAGATAGAATTACAGCTTTTAGAATTACTAAAACTTGGAGATAAAAAGAAGTTATAGGTATTTAGAAAAGTGAGGAAGTAAAGTAAGAAAAGAATATAGAATTACAGCTTTTAGAATTACTAAATCTTGGAGATAAAAAGAAGTTATAAGTATTTAGAAAAGTGAGGAAGTAAAGTAAGAAAAGAAGATAGAATTACAGCTTTTAGAATTACTAAAACTTGGAGATGAAAAGAAGTTATAAGTATTTAGAAAAGTGAGGAAGTAAAGTAAGAAAAGAAGATATAATTACAGCTTTTAGAATTACTAAAACTTAGAGATAAAAAGAAGTTATAAGTATTTAGAAAAGTGAGGAAGTAAAGTAAGAAAAGAAGATATAATTACAGCTTTTAGAATTACTAAAACTTGGAGATGAAAAGAAGTTATAAGTATTTAGAAAAGTGAGGAAGTAAAGTAAGAAAAGAAGATAGAATTACAGCTTTTAGAATTTTTTAAGTTTAGAGATAAAAAGAAGTTATAAGTATTTAGAAAAGTGAGGAAGTAAAGTAAGAAAAGAAGATAGAATTACAGCTTTTAGAATTACTAAAACTTAGAGATAAAAAGAAGTTATAAGTATTTAGAAAAGTGAGGAAGTAAAGTAAGAAAAGAAGATAGAATTACAGCTTTTAGAATTAATAAATCTTAGAGATAAAAAGAAGTTATAAGTATTTAGAAAAGTGAGGAAGTAAAGTAAGAAAAGAAGATAGAATTACAGCTTTTAGAATTAATAAATCTTAGAGATAAAAAGAAGTTATAAGTATTTAGAAAAGTGAGGAAGTAAAGTAAGAAAAGAAGATAGAATTACAGCTGAATTACTAAAACTTAGAGATAAAAAGAAGTTATAAGTATTTAGAAAAGTGAGGAAGAAAGTAAGAAAAGAAGATATAATTACAGCTTTTAGAATTACTAAAACTTAGAGATAAAAAGAAGTTATAAGTATTTAGAAAAGTGAGGAAGTAAAGTAAGAAAAGAATATAGAATTACAGCTTTTAGAATTATTTAAGTTTAGAGATAAAAAGAAGTTATAAGTATTTAGAAAAGTGAGGAAGTATAAGAAAAGAAGATATAATTACAGCTTTTAGAATTACTAAATCTTGGAGATAAAAAGAAGTTATAAGTATTTAGAAAAGTGAGGAAGTAAAGTAAGAAAAGAAGATAGAATTACAGCTTTTAGAATTAATAAATCTTAGAGATAAAAAGAAGTTATAAGTATTTAGAAAAGTGAGGAAGTAAAGTAAGAAAAGAAGATAGAATTACAGCTTTTAGAATTACTAAAACTCAGAGATAAAAAGAAGTTATAAGTATTTAGAAAAGTGAGGAAGTAAAGTAAGAAAAGAATATAGAATTACAGCTTTTAGAATTATTTAAGTTTAGAGATAAAAAGAAGTTATAAGTATTTAGAAAAGTGAGGAAGTAAAGTAAGAAAAGAAGATATAATTACAGCTTTTAGAATTACTAAATCTTGGAGATAAAAAGAAGTTATAAGTGTTTAGAAAAGTGAGGAAGTAAAGTAAGAAAAGAAGATATAATTACAGCTTTTAGAATTACTAAAACTTAGAGATAAAAAGAAGTTATAAGTATTTAGAAAAGTGAGGAAGTAAAGTAAGAAAAGAAGATAGAATTACAGCTTTTAGAATTACTAAAACTCAGAGATAAAAAGAAGTTATAAGTATTTAGAAAAGTGAGGAAGTAAAGTAAGAAAAGAAGATAGAATTACAGCTTTTAGAATTACTAAAACTCAGAGATAAAAAGAAGTTATAAGTATTTAGAAAAGTGAGGAAGTAAAGTAAGAAAAGAATATAGAATTACAGCTTTTAGAATTATTTAAGTTTAGAGATAAAAAGAAGTTATAAGTATTTAGAAAAGTGAGGAAGTAAAGTAAGAAAAGAAGATATAATTACAGCTTTTAGAATTACTAAATCTTGGAGATAAAAAGAAGTTATAAGTGTTTAGAAAAGTGAGGAAGTAAAGTAAGAAAAGAAGATAGAATTACAGCTTTTAGAATTACTAAAACTTGGAGATGAAAAGAAGTTATAAGTATTTAGAAAAGTGAGGAAGTAAAGTAAGAAAAGAGATAGAATTACAGCTTTTAGAATTAATAAATCTTAGAGATAAAAAGAAGTTATAAGTATTTAGAAAAGTGAGGAAGTAAAGTAAGAAAAGAAGATAGAATTACAGCTTTTAGAATTAATAAATCTTAGAGATAAAAAGAAGTTATAAGTATTTAGAAAAGTGAGGAAGTAAAGTAAGAAAAGAAGATAGAATTACAGCTTTTAGAATTAATAAATCTTAGAGATAAAAAGAAGTTATAAGTATTTAGAAAAGTGAGGAAGTAAAGTAAGAAAAGAAGATAGAATTACAGCTTTTAGAATTACTAAAACTTGGAGATGAAAAGAAGTTATAAGTATTTAGAAAAGTGAGGAAGTAAAGTAAGAAAAGAAGATAGAATTACAGCTTTTAGAATTACTAAAACTTAGAGATAAAAAGAAGTTATAAGTATTTAGAAAAGTGAGGAAGTAAAGTAAGAAAAGAAGATAGAATTACAGCTTTTAGAATTACTAAATCTTGGAGATAAAAAGAAGTTATAAGTATTTAGAAAAGTGAGGAAGTAAAGTAAGAAAAGAAGATATAATTACAGCTTTTAGAATTACTAAAACTCAGAGATAAAAAGAAGTTATAAGTATTTAGAAAAGTGAGGAAGTAAAGTAAGAAAAGAAGATAGAATTACAGCTTTTAGAATTACTAAATCTTGGAGATAAAAAGAAGTTATAAGTATTTAGAAAAGTGAGGAAGTAAAGTAAGAAAAGAAGATAGAATTACAGCTTTTAGAATTAATAAATCTTAGAGATAAAAAGAAGTTATAAGTATTTAGAAAAGTGAGGAAGTAAAGTAAGAAAAGAAGATAGAATTACAGCTTTTAGAATTAATAAATCTTAGAGATAAAAAGAAGTTATAAGTATTTAGAAAAGTGAGGAAGTAAAGTAAGAAAAGAAGATAGAATTACAGCTTTTAGAATTACTAAAACTTGGAGATGAAAAGAAGTTATAAGTATTTAGAAAAGTGAGGAAGTAAAGTAAGAAAAGAAGATAGAATTACAGCTTTTAGAATTACTAAAACTTAGAGATAAAAAGAAGTTATAAGTATTTAGAAAAGTGAGGAAGTAAAGTAAGAAAAGAAGATAGAATTACAGCTTTTAGAATTACTAAATCTTGGAGATAAAAAGAAGTTATAAGTATTTAGAAAAGTGAGGAAGTAAAGTAAGAAAAGAATATAGAATTACAGCTTTTAGAATTACTAAAACTTAGAGATAAAAAGAAGTTATAATATTTAGAAAAGTGAGGAAGTAAAGTAAGAAAAGAAGATAGAATTACAGCTTTTAGAATTAATAAATCTTAGAGATAAAAAGAAGTTATAAGTATTTAGAAAAGTGAGGAAGTAAAGTAAGAAAAGAAGATAGAATTACAGCTTTTAGAATTACTAAAACTTGGAGATGAAAATAAGTTATAAGTATTTAGAAAAGTGAGGAAGTAAAGTAAGAAAAGAAGATAGAATTACAGCTTTTAGAATTACTAAAACTTGGAGATAAAAAGAAGTTATAAGTATTTAGAAAAGTGAGGAAGTAAAGTAAGAAAAGAAGATAGAATTACAGCTTTTAGAATTAATAAATCTTAGAGATAAAAAGAAGTTATAAGTATTTAGAAAAGTGAGGAAGTAAAGTAAGAAAAGAAGATAGAATTACAGCTTTTAGAATTACTAAAACTTGGAGATGAAAAGAAGTTATAAGTATTTAGAAAAGTGAGGAAGTAAAGTAAGAAAAGAAGATAGAATTACAGCTTTTAGAATTACTAAAACTTAGAGATAAAAAGAAGTTATAAGTATTTAGAAAAGTGAGGAAGTAAAGTAAGAAAAGAAGATAGAATTACAGCTTTTAGAATTACTAAATCTTGGAGATAAAAAGAAGTTATAAGTATTTAGAAAAGTGAGGAAGTAAAGTAAGAAAAGAATATAGAATTACAGCTTTTAGAATTATTTAAGTTTAGAGATAAAAAGAAGTTATAAGTATTTAGAAAAGTGAGGAAGTAAAGTAAGAAAAGAAGACAGAATTACAGCTTTTAGAATTAATAAATCTTAGAGATAAAAAGAAGTTATAAGTATTTAGAAAAGTGAGGAAGTAAAGTAAGAAAAGAAGATAGAATTACAGCTTTTAGAATTACTAAAACTTGGAGATAAAAAGAAGTTATAAGTATTTAGAAAAGTGAGGAAGTAAAGTAAGAAAAGAGATAGAATTACAGCTTTTAGAATTAATAAATCTTAGAGATAAAAAGAAGTTATAAGTATTTAGAAAAGTGAGGAAGTAAAGTAAGAAAAGAAGATAGAATTACAGCTTTTAGAATTACTAAAACTTGGAGATGAAAATAAGTTATAAGTATTTAGAAAAGTGAGGAAGTAAAGTAAGAAAAGAATATAGAATTACAGCTTTTAGAATTACTAAATCTTGGAGATAAAAAGAAGTTATAAGTATTTAGAAAAGTGAGGAAGTAAAGTAAGAAAAGAAGATATAATTACAGCTTTTAGAATTACTAAAACTTAGAGATAAAAAGAAGTTATAAGTATTTAGAAAAGTGAGGAAGTAAAGTAAGAAAAGAAGATAGAATTACAGCTTTTAGAGTTATTTAAACTTAGAGATAAAAAGAAGTTATAAGTATTTAGAAAAGTGAGGAAGTAAAGTAAGAAAAGAAGATAGAATTACAGCTTTTAGAATTACTAAAACTTGGAGATGAAAATAAGTTATAAGTATTTAGAAAAGTGAGGAAGTAAAGTAAGAAAAGAATATAGAATTACAGCTTTTAGAATTACTAAAACTTAGAGATAAAAAGAAGTTATAAGTATTTAGAAAAGTGAGGAAGTAAAGTAAGAAAAGAAGATAGAATTACAGCTTTTAGAATTACTAAAACTTAGAGATAAAAAGAAGTTATAAGTATTTAGAAAAGTGAGGAAGTAAAGTAAGAAAAGAAGATAGAATTACAGCTTTTAGAATTACTAAAACTTGGAGATGAAAAGAAGTTATAAGTATTTAGAAAAGTGAGGAAGTAAAGTAAGAAAAGAAGATAGAATTACAGCTTTTAGAATTACTAAAACTTGGAGATGAAAAGAAGTTATAAGTATTTAGAAAAGTGAGGAAGTAAAGTAAGAAAAGAAGATATAATTACAGCTTTTAGAATTACTAAAACTCAGAGATAAAAGAAGTTATAAGTATTTAGAAAAGTGAGGAAGTAAAGTAAGAAAAGAAGATAGAATTACAGCTTTTAGAATTACTAAAACTCAGAGATAAAAAGAAGTTATAAGTATTTAGAAAAGTGAGGAAGTAAAGTAAGAAAAGAAGATAGAATTACAGCTTTTAGAATTACTAAAACTTAGAGATAAAAAGAAGTTATAAGTATTTAGAAAAGTGAGGAAGTAAAGTAAGAAAAGAAGATAGAATTACAGCTTTTAGAATTACTAAAACTTAGAGATAAAAAGAAGTTATAAGTATTTAGAAAAGTGAGGAAGTAAAGTAAGAAAAGAAGATAGAATTACAGCTTTTAGAATTACTAAAACTTGGAGATGAAAAGAAGTTATAAGTATTTAGAAAAGTGAGGAAGTAAAGTAAGAAAAGAAGATATAATTACAGCTTTTAGAATTACTAAAACTCAGAGATAAAAAGAAGTTATAAGTATTTAGAAAAGTGAGGAAGTAAAGT